>JARWCS010000042.1:1389901-1406749 GCA_034783895.1 Geukensia demissa | reverse complement strand
TTAAGGAATGACTGTAATATTTTTTCGGTTTATGGAGAAATAACCTCAATCACGTGGTACACACTAAATAACCCGCGCTATATCAAATATTAAATTATATAAACGTTGGAGTGACTACGTTGTTTCAACGTTGAGGGGTCATCAAGCAAATATTAAGTAACAGCTTCAAAGTATTCCTTGAACTTTTGAATATTTCGTCCCTCAAAAGCTGATGCTGAATATGTTCTACATTTAAATTTTGCCTTGACCAAATATGGAAACACTAACGTACCGCTTATTAGCTAAATATAATTTATTTCACATTTTATATTTATTGTTTAACTATAAAAAAATAACTATTTGAGCAAATCATACGGTTTTTTGGCAAATGATATTAATGATTCAGAAATTGGATATAGAAAAAGAGATGTGGTATGTTTGTTTGTGAGACAGCCATCCAAAACGTGTACATTACAACCATCTACAGGTTGCCGTAAAGCTTTCAATAGTTGACAGATATCCATAGCAAAACACAAACTGTAAAAGGCTGGATTTGGTGTAAAAATATAATTAATAGCCAAAGAAAACAAGGTATTGTGCAAGTGCATTCCAGATATAAATTGTATCGACAGCATGTACGACAAAAATATTGAGCTGCAAAACGCCCCAAAGCTATATAACATTCCCATAAAAGGTTTTTTTTTTATCATTTTCTACAGTTGCAGCCAAACTTTAAAATTATATTTTTATATTTATGATGGAGTTCAGTAAATGTTTTATCAAATAGACAGTTATGATTTTTCTACTCTTTATTCCACTTTTAAGAAAAAAATTCATAATTGGTCATTCAAAAAGTATGGTTGTTCTTACATATTCTGCAATAAATGTAATTCGTTTTAAAATCGGTTCTTCTGGACATTTTTTTTTTTTGGAAATGGAAATTATAGTGAACCAAATCCTTAGAAAAGTGGCCATAACTCTTTTTGAAACTCTAGATTTTTTAAAGCTAGCCAAACTATCATCCCATCCACCAAAGACTGAGTGATGCGTACAGTGTGTGGTTGTTTACAGCCACACCATTGGATAGCAGCTTGCTGTGAAAAGGAAGCAGCGTATGCTTAAGTCTTCCCTGCCAATTACAGCCTCTCACCAGTAAGACCTATGTGACCCAGATAAGGGATCCTCCACGAGGTGATGGATGGTAACTGGGTACCTTGCAGTACCAGGCAAAATCACAAGGGCTAGGAGGAGACTAGGCCCCGAAATGCATGGCATGGCATGTATGGCCCATCGGCGTGTGGACCCACGCCCTGCTGCCTGCAAACCTAGTCCCCAGCTATGGGTAAATAGCCGGTTAGAGGAAAATCGTCAGTCTTGGATGACAGTTCTTCTAGGAGAAGTGAACTCTGATATAAAAACACAAATGGCGAGATGAGAGTCATATTAGCCTGGGTGGCGACCCATCTAGAGGATGGAGACCTTGATCAAAAATCACTGGCCCTCCTGGAAGGGGGTAGGCCGATAACACTGTTTTCGCCGAAACTAGTCACCAAAGTTGCCCAGTGGAATGTCCGTACTATGTACGAGACTGGAAGATGTGCACAAATAGCTAAAGAAATGAGAAACTACAGCATAGCTGTGCTAGGCATTAGTGAGGCAAGATGGAATCAAAGCGGAATGATACCATTAAGTACAGGGGAACAAGTTCTGTATTCTAGCAATGAGAATGAAAACGATCGTCACACAAAAGGAGTATGATATAGCTATAATGTTATCCAAAAAAAAGCAAAAAGCAGTCTTATGGAATGGGAACCGACTAGTGAAAGAATAATGTGGGTGCGACTTAAAGCCAAATGCCAAAATTTTACCATCATTCAGTGCTATGCACCAACTAATGATGCTGATGAAGAAGAAATTGAGAATTTCTACGAGAAACTACAACATTCTCTAAACAACACGCCAAAAAGAGATATCAAGATAATTATGGGAGACCTAAATGCTAAAACTGGAGATAATAACAAAAACAGGGAGAGAATAATTGGAAAGTATGGCATCGGAGAAATGAATGAAAATGGACTAAAACTGGTAGAGTTTTGTGAAGCAAATGAGCTGGTAATTGGAGGAAGTCTTTTTCCACAAAACTACTTGGGAATCACCTGGTGAAAAAAACAAAAGAATTAAATAGACCACATCATGATTAATCAAAGGTTTAGAAGTTCAATACAGTACGTTAGAGTTATGAGAGGAGCAGATTGCAACTCAGATCATCCTATGATAATGGCAAAGGTAAAAATCAAACTTGACAATGAAAAGAAAATTGAGACAAAGAGGGTTTGATATAACACTGATAAACTTAAAAATCTCCATGACAAAGATCTATTCCAACTAGAGCTCAAGAATAGATTCTCTTTATTATACAACAAAGAGCAAGAACTTGATGACTGCAGGAAGGGACATAATCAAGAATGCATGTGAAAAGACACTCTATAATATCACTAAACCTTAGCAGGCGAAAAACATGCAAGGCTAAACTAGTCAATGACAAGGATGGAAAGGTACTAACCAAACTAAACGAGCAGATGGAAAGGTGGAATTAACATTTCAAAAGTGTACTGAATAGACCTGAACCAGACCAGCCAGTAACATTAGAACCTGGGCCAGATATAAACATTAAAGTGGATAACATCAAGAAACATGATATAAAAAAAACCTTGAAAACACCATAAAATGGAAAAGCAGCTGGAATAGATGGAATACCACCCGAAGCGTTAAAGCATGGAGGTGAAGAAATATCTGAATTTCTATTTAAACTGCTGAATAAGATTTGGAAAACTGAAAGAATACCTATAGAATGGAATAAAGGGCTACACATAAAACTACCAAAAAAGAAGACCTAAGCTGCTGCGAAAATTGGAGAGGTATAACCCTTCTGCCAGTTGCAAGCAAGGTTTTATGGAGAGTTCTTCTAAATAGAATAAAAGAAGCTGTTGATAAAATCCTCCGAGACGAACAAGCATAATTCAGACCAAATAGAAAATGCACTGACCAGATTGCAACATTAAGAATAATAGTGGAACGATCAGTTGAATGGCAATCCTCCCTGTATATCAACTTTATAGACTTTGAAAAAGCATTTGGTAGTGTCAACAGAGATGGGATGTGGCAAATAATGACACACTATGGCATACCATCGAAGATTGTAAACATCATTAAGACCTTATATGAAAACTTCACAGTGCAGGCAATACATGAAGCATCTTTCACCGACCCTTTCCATGTCAAAACCGGTGTGAAACAAGGGCGGTTACTCTCACAAACACTATTCGTATTGGTCATCGACTGGATAACATAACAGGCATTCAACAGGCTAAGAGAGATTTAATGGACAATGACTTGAAGACCTGAAGATCTGGATTTTGCAGATTACCTCGCGCTACTGTCGCACCAGATGAAAGACATCAGAGAGAAAACTAACAGGTTGAATGACATCGGGGAGAAAATTGGGGTGAAAATAAACAACAAAAAAAACTAACGTTATGAAGATTCAAACTAGAAAAAAGAAGGCCAGTGACAATTGAAAAGGAAGAACTGGAAGAAGTAGAACGGTTTACATACCTAGGTAGTGTTATCAGTAAGACCGATGGAACAGATAAAGACATAAATGCTAGAATTTGTAAAGCCCGTCAAGCTTTCGCAATGCTAAAGCCATTATGGAAGTCCAATGTGCTGATCGAAAACACCAAGATCAGAATATTTAATACCAATGTAAAATCTGTCCTTTTCTATGGGTGTGAAACCTGGAGATTAACAGCTGGATTCCGACATAAAATCCAGGTTACTCTTAACAAATGCCTTAGACTTATTTATAAAGTGTGATGGCCAAGAAAAAATACAAATGAACAACTTCTGGATCGCACCAACCAAGATCCAGCAGATACCCACATTAAAAAAAAGCCTAGCAATGGATTGGCCACACATGAAGAAAACCCCAAACGAGCATATCCAGAGAGGCATTAGACTGGAATCCACAAGGGCAAGGAAAGCAGGGGAGACCACTTCACAGCTGGAAAAGAACGAGGCTACATGAATTGGAGAAGATAGGCAAGACTTGGGGTGAAGCAAAGAGAACATCCCAAAACAGAGTAAGATGGAGAGCAACTGCAGTGGCCCTATACTCCACAAGGAGTGAAGAGGACAAAGTCAAAGTAGGTCTATCTATATATATTTGACCGAAACCTGTTGAGGCCATCTTTGGCTTGGAGGGTGTTAAATTTACCTTATATACATAATAATTCAGAAAGTAGTTTTAGTCTTCTAGTGTTAACGTCGAATTCGAATTCATTTTTGGCATAGATAGAGTTATATAACCACAAAAAATCTTTCTTGTTTATGGAAAGAACATTGGAAGTGGACGCTGAAATTGATTTTTCAACTAGCCTTCATTTCCTTTTCTTAAGTAGGCCTAGCTAAATGTCTACCACAATGAGAAATGTTTTTCATTATGCATGTTAAAAGACAAGCTAATGCTAACGGGAACACCTATGGGCAGTTAGAACACCATTACACCAAACGTAACAAATTTGTTGTCAGTAAATATATCTTTTATTATCATGACCTCTTCTTCAATATTTTTATTCATTGAATTAGTGTAGCGTTAAACAGATGAACTCTGTTTTCTACCAAGGACAAGGTTTGCCTATCTCATTTGTTTCTTGAGACAGCAATGCAATTCTAAAATTACACTTTTCACTGTTGCCTTTATCGATGGTAGAAGAATCCGTTGTTATGATGTTATTACAAACGGACAAAGTTTGTAGATAACAATATTCGTTTAATGTATTGAGTTTGTCAAAAACCATTTTGGTTTATGTCATTCTGTATTAACAGTTGTTAAAATAATTTTAAAATGGTGGTTTTTTTTTAAATACTTGGCATTTCTATAAAAAACTGTTTGAATGAACTTCGTTTCGACGTTTAAGTGGTGTGTTCCCCGAACGCCTACTGGACTAAAACAACACCTCATGAGGTTGGGGGATTACGGGGTACACCGAGGGGGAATGCACTGATTACTTTACCTATGATTTAATAATTATTTACATGGTAGACATTAAGATGAATTCAATGTTGCAATTAAAAAGATAAAAAGATAAACTTTTTTAAAATAAGGATTAGCAAAGTAATTAATAATTTTATATGTTTAATTTACCCCAAAAAATAATAAAATTAAAAAAAATCTTTAAAAATATAATTTTGTTATGTTTTAATATAGTACTTCCAATTTCATTTATAAGGAAAAGTGAGTTGTTGAAATCGAAATTAAAATTAGATTGTAATAAAATTTATCTTTAAGTAGATGGTAAGTTATCCTCAATTACTTAACTCATCTATAATGTAATGTTATGAATACATGTAAACCATTATTCATATACCTTGAAGATCCTAGCTGTTCAAGTTATCATGCAACCTAAGTCTTGAACTGTACACGTTGCAAAAAGATTACATAAAGCAAAGCTTACGCTATAATTGCCCAGTGACCTGCTAACTTGTTGATCAAAGCAAGCTAAACAACTGCATATAATGGGATGAAAAAAATTTAAAAGCCCTGCATTTTCTATTGGTTAGTAGACCAGGTTCTACTAACTATGTGCTCTTTTTTAAATTTTGTTTGTCATAAAGTTATAAAACAGTTTTGTTAACATTGTGTGTTGATTGTATATGTTGTATTTGGTTGGCCCATATGGGCACAATATACAATTAAATAAATAAAAAAATAAAAATTTATATAGATGTTCTATGAAATAAAACAGTATGTTTTAATGTATAATTCTCCCTTTTGCCAAGACCAATATACAAAATGTACTGCATATACATGTAGATGAAAACAATAAGTATAGTATCAACAAAATTTCCTATTTAATTGTTGGTGTTTTATCATTAAAAATAGGCATTTCTTTAATTGCTACATGTACCTGGTATTTTTACCTATTACAGGTAACCTTAATTACACTACCCTCTTGAAGGCCTCTTAATCCCTAAAGTTTTTAGTGAGTACAGGCGTTCGGGGAATAAACCTATAGATGAAAAGTGAGAAAAGATGATTTAGTACGAAGTGTGCTGATAAATGAATTAAAATGACATTCCAAATTTAGTGCTAGATACATTTCTTGGGACAATGGGTCGTAAGTACACTGTTTTGAACCAGCTGTTGTGTTTGAAGTACACAATTTTGCGCCGTGGTAATCCTAAGTCCCAGCCTAAAACTTAATTTGATATGAAACTCGAATAATGAGAGGCTTAATTAGTTTTGTTTCAATCTGACTGGTTGTGTTACAAAAGACCAAAAAAAAAAAAAAAATGACCTAAGTTTATTCTCAATGGTTGCCATGTTTTGATTCTATTTCATAGATCATTTTTATAGTTTGATAAAGGATTGAGGACAAATATCTCTAACTGAATATCGAAGGTCTGCGAATTGGAAACTACATCGTGGGTTACTGTGTTGACCCATGCACCCTCTTACCGAGGCTCATCTTACACGTAGCTTTTTGCACTCTGAGATTGACCCAAAAACTAAACAAACAATTATTGAAGTAAATTGACCGTGACATGTCAACTTTGGAATTTTTTCCTGAAGCAATGCAGTAAAAGAACCGCAGAGCCCAAATTTCGCACATTTATTAACTGACATTTTAAGAATTATTAGAATTTTTTTCATAGAAATTGGCGATCCTGCTTTTTGGAGATCCCAAACTAAAGAGACCCACCGTAAGAACCTTGTAAAGGGATTTGTGAAGAAAATATTGCTATATATTCGGTAATTTACAATTGTCTAATTGTGCTTTTGTAAAAGATCATGCTAAATGCTACATAAATATCTTTTTAATTTAAAGATTTTAAATAACTTTTTGAAAACTTGCATTTAATATAAACAATTTCGGTTGACCTTTTCACCTCGTATAGAGAGTTCTAAATGTTGTTAGATTTTAAGTAGCTATCGGCCTGCAAAGGGAATAAAAACACATACGTATACCACTAAAAATTCCAGTCGCATTAATTTTTTGTTTAAAATATTTTAAGTTCGGGAAATGGTATATACATGCAAGCTATCTTCTTAAAAAATATAATGATATCAAACGGTTAATTATAATAATCGATCGTCCAAATTAATAATCATTTATCAGTGAGAAATTGACACTGTCCCGTCTTACGCAACATTTTATATGAAAGAATTTCAGGTTATCTCACCTGTTCGTAAATTTGTTTACAATCGGGTAAAAGAATTTTATGAATGAACCAAATATACAGGTGTAAAATTAGCTACAAATTTGCAAAATAATGTTTAGATAATTAAATATAATCGTCATTTTGTGATGCTATTTTCAATTACCAACAATAATGAAATAAATTGGTCACTTCGTGACGTTGGACTGATCAAAATAAAGACTTGACCTGGTATCACTCGGGCTATTCCAGTACACAAACCTACCGATTTTGATGTGTATTCACTGTGTTTATAATTACATTTCGCGCATGCTTTAAAGGATGACAACAAAATCTATATGTTCTTTGTGAAAAAATAACGAAGTTAAATACGTTTAAACACAATGATACAGTGTTAATGAATATTTGGCGTGATCATAATATTACGTTACGATGGTGTATTCCGGTGATCTTAACTGACAGCGCAAGGCTAAAAGATTACGGGTTGTGACACGGTTCAGTGCGTGTATTCATGCACAGCTCGCAGCTTAAGTTCAGAAAATACACAATAATGTGAACTTTCAAAATCCTCATGGTTTCTAATATATGGCGACCCAGTGTTTGTATATTGTTGGTATTTTATATGTAGTGTTCTGGATTACACCAAGCTATGGTAAGATTTACACATTATAAGATTCACGACTTGTTTACAAGCAAGATATGACGGTCGGTCACCGTGCCTTTACAAAAACAACATGGCCGCAGTGAATGTTGTGCCCTCTCCGTTCACCTTTTGGCTTGTCCGAGTATGACCACGTATAATTTACCAGTATATCTAATGATCAAATCGATTCCTGTCGTAAAACATGATTCTGTGTATTATAGAATAATTTATGCCAATAAACAGGGGTCATGTTTTGATTTTTTATTGCTGTTTTTTATCGCTGGAATTTGTGCTTTTGATCTCGATGTGAGCAGGGGGCGAAAACGGGGTCAAGTTCATATTAGTGGCTAACTTTCAATTAAAAGAATATGTAAAGATGCCTCTGTTTTGTCAAAATTGTTGTGTAATTATACAGATGACAAAACATCAATTATAAAGACCAAACACAGAGCTATCAGGGAGAATGTGTTAAGCTGTTGTGTGATTGGTTCCTGAGAGTACATAACCACATTTATAGGTCAGGAAAATATCTGATGACCAAATACACAAAAGAAATAAATATCATGAAAATGCAGCAAATATTCCAAAATTTGTTGAACACCTAGAAATTTTATTAAGATAACTTGGTTCTTTACTTGACTTACATAACTTTGTAAACAGACTGGAGTTGTATAAGAACTACAAAATTTAAATAAATTAGATTAATGTAGCATTTTTATGAAATGTTTTTTATTGTGAACTCTTACTATAAATTTTAATTCACAGTTTAAGGATGCTTACATGTAAACAGTTTGAGCAACCTAAGAAGGTGCATATTTACTGGGCAAAATCTCCAAAAAACATACACAGTGTAAAGACAAAAACATTTAACAGAATTAAACCATTCAAGACATTTTATTTGAAAGTCGGCATGTTTTTACAGACTTTTAACCAAATCATTAACAAATTTCAAAATTGTTTTGGAGCATATTGAATACATGTACTTTGCCTGTTATACATGTAGTTCAATTGCTTTTGAAAGCTTTGATGTTTACTGATCGGTCACTCCCTTGAAGTTGTTGAATCTTCTTGTTTTATGATTTTTATTAGATAATTGTGTTTTAGATTTCTAAATGTGCCCTAACTCCAAGACTCATTTTGTACACTTGCTGATTTGTATTAAAAATTATCTAAGACTATTTGAGAATAATCAATTTTACCAATGCATAGGGTTTGCTAAATTATTTTAAGTCTTTGAATTAACCCACCAAAAAAAAATTCCTGCACGTTATCAGAGCTGTTGACTATCACTGGTGATTTAGACATACACTACATGTACTGCCCCTGACAGACTAAAATTCAGGTGGTCTGGCAAATACAACAATTTTTAACCCATCATCTGAACTTAAGATATAAAAAAAAAGATGATGTTGAAAATATCAAGACGACGATACCACTTTATACCAAGCTACAATGAAAAGTTGTTGCATGTTAATATTTTGTTATGGGATAACATGATTGTATAAATGGAAAATCTGATCGTTGGGTTGGTTGGTACCTGGCAGCAGTCAAAGAACCAGACTCTGATCACTATGTACTGACAAATACTGTTGCCTGCAGTGAAATTTGAGGGTATCATCCCTATAATACATGTATATGTATACCCTCTTGGTACAATGAAGAAAATCCTTTTGTTTTATTCCTAAAATTCAAAATGGACTACCTTTTGTTAGATTAGTTCAAATATACAAAAGTGAAGATATTGGGGACCATACATCATCTCTCTGTAAGAAATGGAGAAATACTATTTTGTTTCTGTTTCCCTTAATTAAAGTTATGCCACTTTCAAGAGGTAGGACCAATAGGTCAACAAGAAGAAATACATACGCTACGTCCCTCACTCCATGATGCAGGAGACAGCTCATGCCTAGAACAAGACAAGACTAACACAACTGAAAACTAAAAAAAAACCAAAAGACACATGTCATGAAAATAAACCCAGATTTTCAAAGGCTTTTGCAGTAAACTACTTACGCAATGGTCACGGTGTTCAAATTAGAAATAAAAGTGGAATAACTTATGGTTCTAAGCATCTTCTTATACTTACACCTGAATTATTAAAAGATAAAATGTTAATTTCATGTTTATTGGGTAAATTTATAAGACAAGGTAACTTGTCATCCAGAAGTGGCAAAATAAAAACTTATTCTTTCTTACACCTTAATCCTTATTTTTAGCAGTATTATTGGGTAAATTTATTAGAAAAGGCAACCTGTCACTCAGACCACAAAAAATACATTAGGTGGCGATTCATGCATTGCAAAACAGTGTTTCTCATTCACCAATACACTGGCATGCGCTGGCCCTTGATGACATTTGACTAATTTTCCTATTTTTGACCCCTAATGTGTCTGGTAGGGGTGGATCCAGAGGAGCGCTTTACATGCAGTTAAATTTGGCTTTTGCATATTTCTTTTAAAATTAATGTATGTAGGATGTGGATTGTTTCTTTCTGGCATATCATGTATATATTCCATGTTCTTTATTAGAAATATTACTGAGCTAAACCTTTTTTTTGTGTTTATCCTAAAGTCTTTGGCCATTTTTGAAGAACCACTAATGACTTTGCATGTGTCACTTGTTGTAAAAAGAAACAGTTTTGAAAAATCTTTTGCTTACCAACTGATCATAGTTTTTATGACCTTTCTATTAGGAACACTGGTATTAACTTTTTTGGCCTCATTATACCAGCCTGAATGGACTCTGTAAAAAATGTAACAGCCATTGTTCTAGTTGATTTTCATTGGTCATTTACAAGGACACTAAGAAAAACTATACAATTTATGATGACTGATGTTGAATTTCTGAATTGGTCTATTGTCATGGGTTTAAAAAAATTGCTTTATTCTTTTCATGCCTGTCCCAATGCAAGAAACTTTAGTTGAATAGATGTCGTTCTAATGTTTAATCTTTTGTTTTGGTCGTCTGTCGCTGGGTGGCTGGTGGTCTCACCAACAACAATCATACCAGGCTGCCTTTATTACATAACATGTATGTACACTTAGGATATGCATCTCAATCACACCAAGCAGTTACAACTTTGAAGTAATATTTCCTGATAATAATAGAACTTTATACCACAATACAAAGTCTCTAACTTTATAAATAGAAAAACGGGGTGAAAAGGTCATGATACTGAGAAAGGGATAGTCCATTATGTAATTTTCCACTATTTTGACCTGATGATGACCTTGATGACCATTTTTAACACCTGGGTTATTGACCTTAGCTCATTGTGAACATTGACCTTTAGATGGCCACTTAGTTGAGTTGCACTGCAACATTCAGTGATTCAGTTCAATTGTAATTGGTTCATTTTCATAGGATAAAAGTTTGTTTAAGTGTTTACTACAACCTTAGTTTGAAACAATGTAGAAAGCAGGGCTCAAATACAGGGGAGAAGTCGCTGAGATTGAGAGCGAGAAGTGGTGAGACTTTTATGGAGAAGTCAGAATTTTTTCTTTGAAAATGCCATTGCAAGTTCCAATAAAAGTTTTCTTCCATAATCTATTTGATAGATTAAATTGATATATTTCAATAGTTTTGATATAAAAGAATCATTAATTTCAATCTGCTTTTGGAATTTTAAATATTAAAGACAATTAAGCTATATTGTGCTGGTATTCTTTTATTGGAAACAAGCATGGATAGAAGTTACAAGTATCTCTCTCTAAGCATTGAATAAAAAAATATTTAAATAACTTTTTTGTACTTGAACATGTTGAAGGTTAATTTCATTGATTAGCTGTTAATTCAGTATAATTTTAAATTAAATGATTTATCAGTGTGGTACTTCTTGGAATGTTGTCTGAAAAATTGGGCATTCTCAATGGAAAGGAATGAAAAACAGAGATCAAAATAAATTTTGCCAGGCTACCAAACTTCAAAACTTTGTAGCTCAAAGAAAAATAACCCAGACCCTTTTCATGAAGTAAAGACTTTTGACAAGATTAGCCTATATGGCATGAAATTTATGCTTATATATAGGACTATCAATAAAGGTTTATTTAATTACATATTTTTATATTTTATTTTTACTTCACCACAAACCATATTTCCATATGTTGAGCTGAATATAAACAACTAAATTATAAACCGTACGGAAAAGGAAGGAACACATTCTGGTGTAAAGTACTGATTCCCTGTTATAATTAAATAGTTTTCTGTTTAAAAATTGAACAAACTAGTTACCAGTTACTGAAAACATACAAAATTTCACTGCTGTTGGCCAGCTAGAATCTGACAGTATGACAGCCAGTGGAGCTAAAAGATAAAGAATTTTAGTTGACCACAATCAGTTCTAGTCACCATTGACAACTGCTTATTTTGGAAAAGAAAACTGTATTTCATTAACATAAACACAATTTTCTCCAATTAAATACCATTCATGCCCACTCAAATTTGATATTAGAGCTAAAATAATTTGGTCAAAGCATGTTTATTATATTCTGATTCTGTTACAAAAGATATGACATCCACTTTAAATGGTATATCTGTACAAGGCACTGATTAAAATTTTTGACCATTCTATGTCTACTCCTACCATGGACAAGTGGTTTTGACAAAATAGCCCTGAGCTGTAGTGTACTTTAATTGAAAAAAATTTGTGTATGTGATGTACATGTGATTTGCATCTCTTACATATTTTATAAAAAATATGTTTGGCAATTTCACCTGTATATATATGTACAGCTATGTACATGTATTTATAAAATAATTTATTTTTCAGGGAACAAAGATGCACCAGTATCAACAGGTATAGAAGTCAACAGCCTCGATGGCCACCATGTTGTGGCACAAAAGAATGGCAAACTTCTTTTAAACTGTTCTGTAGAAACCAAAGGGTCTGGTACTCCTATCATTACGTGGAGGAAAGATGGTGTGCCACTCGTCTTAGATAATAACCGCATCCAGAAAGTACAAAATGGGTCTTTGTACTTTAAACGGGTGCAGCACAAAAGGAAGAAGAGTATCTCTGACGAGGGGATATATGAATGTTTAGTACAGAACAACATAGGCAGCATTATAGCAAGACGGGTAAAAGTAGAAGTAGCAAGTAAGTATCATTCTCGGTCATAATCAATGTAAAATTATTTTCAGGTTATATAAGGCCATGCAGAAATTATTCTAACGGAATTCAGTGTTTTAGGATTTTTCAGAAATTGAGGTTTCCACAGTAAAAAAACCTCATAAAATCATTTTTCCAAAAGTAAAAGAATGCTTTCCCCACTAAACAAATCCTTACAGTATATGATGTTTTCAACTTGCCACAGGAAAGTGTAACTTAATTACCTAACTTTCCCTCCTGATCCAAATTTCACTTACCCGGGGTAATCAGGAATAGGAGTCCTATAACACTGAGGCATGTTTTCATCCATACTTAGATCTACTTTCAACTACAGTTACAGAAATTATGATATATTTGGTTTCAGTATGATTTTAAAAGATTCTTAAGTATTGAAAATCTGTGATATCTTCCAAGAGTTGGAGAAATTGCATATTTTCCCTAGTAAAATGCAATTATAGTGGAATTAGGGAAGAGAAATCTTTACCTGGATGAGCTGAGGCCACCATTACCATGATTAAAAGTAAATTTATTCCTCACATGATACCCTCCATTATTCCAGTGCATTGGTCATTAGGGCTGTTCCAGAAAAAAATACCCGGGAGTCTTTGATGGCAGACCATATATTTTTCTACTGGTGGTTGTATGATGGTTTATTTTATTTCTGTGGGCAGTTGCTTACATCTGAAATTGAATTCTGTCGATAGTTGTTTGAAATTGAAATTGAATGGATAATCATAGAAGGAAATAATACGTGTGAGACGTGTGTTTTCCTGTTCGAGAGCAGGTCAGTAGTCAGATGTAAAGAATCCTGTATCATTGCATGATAGGCCTTCTTTTCACATGATGGGGAAAGATAAATTATATCTAATAGAAAACCAAATCCTAATCTAAAAATGCTTTAAAAATCAGTTTATAATGGAAAATTCGGAACTACTGAGAAGTGTGTTACAATGTCGGTCCAAATGTCTGAGTTTCCTGGTTGAAAAAGGTTTTTTTTTTCAGCAATTGTACAAACAAGACTTCCGATATGTGATATGACTTCATTTTCCAAATTCTATAGGTTGTTGCATCTTATATAATTCCTATTGTGTGTGTTGTTGGGTCTACTGGTAAATAAATTCTATAGGTTGTGGTGCAATAAATAAATAAATTTCTATATGTGGTGGGGCCAAATTAAAAGTGCCTTAAATCCCCTCCATAGAATTTTTTCTGGAACAGCCCTAATTCATATATTGAATAATTTTGCTGTTTTAGGCTAAAATATTTCCTTAAACCCCAGCTTATTAATGATGTTGAAAATCCAAGTCAGCTGAATTGCATAATCAGTGCACACAGGAGGCATCAACATTTACACTAGTCTGATCGCCCGAGGCGACCAATATTTGTGAGGTGCAAGTAAAAGTTTAAGGACTGGTGGTCCGCCGGATTACTAAATTTTTAAATCATAAAATATATTAAGATGGTCATGGGATTCCTATACTATGTGAGGCTTTACAACTATTGTAAAAACAAATTGTCAGTTCACCAAATTTGAAACTTACACACATGCTACTATAAATAAAATATTATTGATTTTTGTGTGACTGTTTTAGGAATCGTGATTGGTTGATTTGGTCTTCATCTATATCTGTTTAAAGCTGACAACAACACGGTATAACGTACATTTAATAATTTCTTTTTGTGCTAATTTTGCGAGAATATGTTATATCCTAATAATTCGCCATGTTTCAAACAATATTGAAACAAAAACTGTTAAAATAATGAAAGACTTGAATAAAATAATAATTTTTACCACGTAAATCTCTGTAATTACGTCCATTGCATTATTTTTGGTCTTAAGCAAAATTTCTGTCATCAATTCCCGTAGTTTGATGGAGTAGTTTCTCACAAATTATACCGGTCCGCTGCTGAAAAAGCCTAAAACAGGAGAAGTAATAAGGCAGCGGAAGCAAGAATATGATTGTGCAAGTCCTATCCGAAAATTTCAATCATGAGGCCCTGATGTTGTACTAACTGCTTCACTTGTCTTTCAAACCATTATTTTGTGCACATACTGAGTTATCGTCATATCATATGTTTTCCTACGACATATGAATTCGTTGTACAAGTGCTAAAAGTATAGTATTTATGATGTCACAATCAGTGCTTAATACCACGAAAACCCATAGCTCAAGGATAAATGTGTTTTTGGTTTTCTGATTTTTTGGGGGCGACTAGATCTGCTTAGGGACTACAAAAAAATTGTATCCAGTAGTCTGCCGGACTACTACTGAAAAAAATTAGGTGTCGATCCCTGAACACGTTTGTTCCAGAAATGTGTTGTAAAAGAATTGATGTTTTATGTGAATTCTGTATTTTACAAATTCTCTGAAATAATGCTGTTTTTAATATGTAGAACAAATGAGCAAAAAATAGTGCAAATTTGATTTTGTCATTTGCTTTGTCTTTCTTTTAGAAAATTCATGGCTGATATGGCCTGTACAGATCACCATAACCTTTCACCTATTTTACTTTGTAACATGCAAAAAAAAAAAAAAAACCCCAAAACAATGTATGTTATAAGATTTGTCAGTTACCTGTCTAAAATGTGTGAATCACACTCTAGCTTCCTCCACCAATAAACCAGACCTCTGCAATATGACTGAAGTATTGTTGAGCGCAGCATTTAACCCTATTCAAACCAAAAAATATATTAGTAAAGAACAAAGTACAATAAGGTCACTTTTGGACCCCAAAAGTAGCATTTGTTTCTGTTAATATATTCATTCAAGTTTTCAAATGATATTGTTTCAGCTGTCTTTTTAAAATCCAAATATTTAGGCCATAATGTATCTCCTCCTTTGTGATGTTTAAATTATTTGATAAAAGGCAATAAATTGTTGTAATTAATCATTTATATAATTTTTATAATTTCAGCTCCACAGCTGATCTATGGGACAAAGATCGATTATTTGGTGTTTGACTATTTGTCAGAGATAACCATGTCTCTGTTGATAGCAGCACAGAATAAACAGAAGGTTTGAGATTTCCACTTCAACCTCAATCCACCCTTTTTATTTGAAGTTGTGACTACTTGCCCATTAGATTCTTCTGTAGTATTACAAATAACACTTTACTAACTACTTGCACATCAGATTTTGAAAAGAATTGTCCGAGGCTAATTTCATATCCTGTCAGTATTCCATATTGTTCAACAGGTGGACAGGTTAAACACAATATGTTAAGTCTAAACAGAAATGATAGGACTCAATCATATTTACTATTTGTAAATCAGGGGATATAATTGATAAACCGGAAGAGGTTCAGTTACATTATTGAAGCAAAAATGGTCAACATTTATTCTCTTTTAGATAAGCTTTACTACATGGTAGTAAAATTCTAAACAATATAAAAAATATGTACAAAGTGACAGAAGTTGGCTTCCATCAGTTGTGTGCAAATTTTGTTCAAGATGATTACTAAAAGTACTAGTAATCATAAAAAATATGGTATTTTGATATGACCGGAAACTTTTTCGTTCATACTCTGAAACTAAGCTTCTATGTTAATAACCTTGGTTAAAGTTACCATCCATTTGAAGAAAAAAGTCTTGTGTTTTTTACTTTCTTGAACATTTGATAAAAAATGGATTAATAAAACTTTTTCTTACTTTTTCCTTGGTAGGTCATTAATTAGAATTGATCTGGTATGTAGCATTCCACAACAATGGCATATATAGTCTAACATTAGATGTACCGTTTTCTTGAATTAAGCACCCAGAGTGCTTAAAAATTTGACCAAGGAGGACTTATAAAAATCTGAAAAATCTGGTTCAAAGTATTATAATTCTTATATGATTTGCGTGTACGGAAATACGCTGACATGATTGGTTGAATTGACTTCCGGTAGCATTTTTTGA
>JARWCS010000042.1:1364414-1389801 GCA_034783895.1 Geukensia demissa | reverse complement strand
TAAAAAAAATAGTTGACACAAACGCACCAATGATTTGTAAGAGTTGTGTCCCTTAATCTAGGTCTACAACCTTAAGTGAGATTTGCTCACAGTATGTCTTGTTATACATAATTTATAACTGCCTTATGTTTTGTTGTGTGAATTATGTTATAACCATCTGTCTGATTAATGATTGACAGGAAAAAGATGATGGGCAGTTGGTTGTGGAACAGACTGTGTCAGAGGATTCTGGGTACTACCAGTGTTTTGCTGAGAATTCGGTTGACTTTGCCACAGCTCTAGCTAGACTTGTCATCACAACTAAAGGTAAAATAAAGATAAAACTTACTGGAAGACTAATCCTGTGGTCTTAAAGTTCCTTCGTAAAATATTTCAATTTTTCTCAATATAAGAACAATGAAATGAATGGGACCCCATCAAAGGTTATAAGTCATGATATTTACTTGTTTTAAAACATAATGCAACTTTTCATAACCAAGATTTTCTTGAATAGTTTCCTTTGTTAGCTCAACCGCTTGGCCAAATCGAACAATATTTATAAGGAAGCAGCTGTGAAAGGACTTCAATGAAGTAACCTCATTTTGTCCTGATTAAACAAAAAATATGGTTTCCTGAGATTGATTGACTGACACATTTATTTTTCTGCTCTGAAACTGCTGGGCATATTGGAACAATATTTGACAGGAAGTATCTGCAAGATTCTTCATAAAGTTTTCTTATTTCTTCTTGTTCAGACTAAATACATGACTCCCATAGATGATTCTTTTTCTGATTAGTTGATACCTAAAAAAAGTTTTCCTGAAATAGCTTGGTTAAATGAAAAGAATTTGATAGAATATATCTATTAGAGATCCTTTGTAATGTTAAATAACAATCATGACCACTACTGACCATCTATAATTGTTTTTGATTTGCCCAATATAAGGTGAGCAATACAGGTTCAGCATGTTTGGTTATGGCAACAACTTAAAATTCTGTTACAGGGTTATTGGGCTTGTAAACTTGCACACCCCAATTTTTCTCTGTTTTCCAATAAATTATTACACAGTACACATTCCCCTTTATTTTCAGTATTTGTTAAATAGTTATTTCAGTGACCAAAAATTTGTTAGAAAATTATTTAAAGGTTTATGAGAGTTAATATTCCCGCCTTTCCCACAACAAATTTTTATTACACCCCCTTTTTGCCGGGGAATAACTTCAGTTTATGTGTTTGAAAAAAATTTGCCCTTTTTGTAAAAAAATCTATGGTGATACATGTTAACTATTTTGTATTTTAGACACAGCACCAGGGGCACCAGAAGTACAAGCTGTAGCCCTGTCCAGTACCAGTATAGAGGTGAATTGGTCTAGTCCTGTGTTTAAACAGAAACAATGTGAGGTGCTGGCGTACTCTGTCAGTCTGAAGGAAACAGATACTGGAGGTATTATACTAAAATTTACGGTGGATTCATCTTAATTGTATACTCTTTGTCAGGAAGAATTATGCAATAAACAGGAATTTGTCTTTAACAGGAATTTCTAATTTTGAAGTATAAACAAGCCAATCAACTTGTTTAGTGTCAATTATTATTTATTATTGAATTAATTATTATATAAAAAAGGGATTAAAGCCCGTTTATACTGTCAAATTAATTAATTTGACACTTTATGTACCCAAATGTTTGGTTTCATGTTTTCAGCTAAGTGATTTTCTCTTAACTACACACTTTTGTGTTAAAATTTTTCCAAATAGTGTCTTGATTCAAAAATGACATTATGCAATAAAGAGGAATTCCTTAACAAGTCAATATGCTATTATCAGGAATAAATAACATAGTGACATATTGTAAATGGTTTTGTGCCACAGAATTTTATGCAATTAAGAGGAATATGCTAATAACATGTATGCGATTAATTGGAGTTGACTGTATTTGAAATATTTAATTTACACAGTGACTACTATATTTAAGTTAAACTTCATGCCACTTTCACAATACAGATGCATTTGACCTATCAATGGCAGTCAAGGTTTTCTGACATGAAAGTTACACTCCTGGTGAAATTCTGTCATTTACAGACGCTTCTAGACATAATGTTGCACATTAACGGCTAGAAGGCATTATGAGTGGATGAAACATCCTTAATAGTTGTACTTTCTATAATAAACAGAATAGGCTTCCAGTTTGCTTGTAATATTTGTATAAAATGTTTTCAGTGAATAAGTGTAGGAACCTTTACTCACATAATGTAAATAAAAATAGGGGCAAGCTTAGGACAAAAAAAACCAAAAAAACAAAAACAGCAATATGTATCAGAATTTTGCACACGATGTGCAAAACAATTTTCAGTTTGTCAGTTGACTGTATTCTTACACTTCCTCGGTAGCCGCTGAGAGTAACATTTTTAACACTACCAGTTGTAAAATTTTAAAATTGTTTTTAAACAGAGATTGAAAACATTTGTTTTATGATTTCAGCAGATGTAGAAACAGCAGTTCTGGTAGATTCCATCAAGATTTTCCGAGACCTGAAGGCGTACACTAACTACACCGTTTTTGTCAGTGCTTATACATCTAAATGTGGAGCAGGAGACCAGTCAGATCCTGTCACCATCACAACATTGGAGGATGGTAATCTTATTTTTCTTCCTTCAGACATGATTTTTTCAGCTTTTTTGGCAGAAATCTTCTTTTCAAAACAGGGATTTTTCTCGTATTGCATCCTTTATTACACATAGAATTTAACTTCTGGTAACCTATTTCCGCTTTATTTCTATGTTGGCAAAATCATGTCTGAGACTGATTTTGTATGAAATCCATCACAGATCTTTAACACTTCACAAAATAAACAAGCATATCATATTTGTCACATGAGGCAAACTTACATGTGTTATTTCTCAAAGTTCATTTGGCCAAAGGTTATAACAGTTTTTGTCATCACTTGCCTTCTGTGGTACAGTTTCTGAACAGGGAGACCTTTAAAAATATTATCATAATGTTCCACTTTGTCTTCAGACATGACTGCCATGATAAACATGGCTGATATTCAAACATCAACTCACCTGAAAAAGAACTTACTCAAATAAAAAGAAACTGAATATGCTGCTAAAGCTGGATTTTTTCATAAAATAAACTTACCTGTCTTATTTCTTGAAATTAATTTTCTTGTTAAAATTTTGTTTTTTATTTGATATTTGACAAACAGTTAATCGAAAATTCATAACAATTTAAGATTTACTTTTTTGGATTTTGCATATTACTGGTAATTTATTTCAGCATATTTGTTTCCATTAAATTCATTGTTTCATGAATCATTGATTACCTAGTTGTTTTTACAGCTCCTACCAAAGCACCACTGATACGCCTGGCTAGTACAACTCCAAATACAATAACAGTGAGCTGGGACCCGTTGCCAGTCAGGGCCAGGAATGGTGTAATCACTGAGTATCAGATTTACTACATGGAAGTGGCGGACACCATCATAATGAAAGACACTACCCCAGGAAATTCTACATCATTCCTGATAAAAGGTAATCACTTCTGCTGCAAAGGATGACTTTGTACTTTTGATAAAAGGTAATCAATTCTAATTTTAAAAGTAATGTTCTTGTTTTTTTGTGTGTTTTGAAATAAACAATATATCCATTCTTAAGCGTTACCTTTATAAAAATTCTAATTTATTTTGAACAGATTTGAAACCAGATACTGTGTACCGAGTTCGAGTGTTGGCATCCACCAAGGCAGGTTACAGGCGTATGGACACCAAGGACTGGCCATGGGTTGACTATCGTACTCCTCCCAGGGTACATACCGGAGAGAATCCAAGTTAGTTCTCATTTTCTCAAATAGTTCCCAAGATTCCAGATTTTATTATTTTATGACAGGGTTTATTTTTCTAAGAGGAAAAATTTATGAAGCAAATACAGTAAATGGCAAATAAATATAGAAATTTTGACTTTTTGTATCTTGTACTGACTTTTTATCACAGAAAATATTCAGTGAGCCTGTAGGCATGCAGACAAAGCTCGACATAAGTTCTTGACATGACAACGTAATGTTACCTTTCACACACTTGACATAAATTCTTGACGACAATGTGATGTTAAATTTCACACTTGACATAAATTCTTGACATGACAGCATGATGTTATCTTTCACACTTGACATTAATTCTTGACATGACAGCATGATGTTATCTTTCACACACTCGACATAAATTCTTGACATGACAATGTGATGTTATCTTTCACACACTCGACATAAATTCTTAACATGACAATGTGACGTTATCTTGCACACTCGACATAAATTCTTGACATGACAGCATGATGTTATCTTTCACACATTTGACATAAATTCTTGACATGACAACATGACATTATCTTTCACAACTACCCAGTAATTTTTATTGTGTCTGTAGACCTGAACATGAGTCATTGGTCAGTACAGATCAATTGCAGCAAATTACAGATAAAACAGAACAAAACTTGTAAATATTAGTTATAAATGACATAATAATTAAGTGCACCAGTATGATTTATATAGGATGGTTGGTGTATTCTTATTAATGAGTATCTGGCTCCAGGATGGTCTTTGTATTTTGCTTGTAAATATCATCCTAAATCAACAAAGAGATCATATCTTTTGCATCCTTAAAATTTTTAATTTTTTAATTGAAATTGATATTGATACCAGCATTTTCTTAGGAGATAAACTCCAAAGACACACACACAAGATTAATTGTAAGTTGTGATGTAATTTTATCAAATTTGACAGAAGTTTCAATTAAAGTCTAATATAAAATGGAAATTGATAGTCATATGGTCACATTTGGTACCAGTCCACATTTTAAATAATTGGCAGGGTGGCTATAAATGTAGTGAATATTATTATAGAAATTATAGTTATATTGAAAAAATTAACTATTGAGAAGATACAAACAAGTTCCAAAATAAATTGTGACATAAAATAAATAAAACAAGTTGGGAAAAACAATACATTCTCATCTGTACATAACCATGTGCATGGTATGATGAGTTCCCTGTCCTCCTCTGTTCTAACAACTGTTTGATAGGAACCAATTTTTCCCAATTTTGTGGGTGTTAAGGGAATGCCTTTTAATATGAAATAAAATAATAGTTTGTCTAGGAATAGAAACATTTACTCCAATTTATTTTACAACTCTCTTTTTATCTGGAAACAACAGTAATATGTTTGCAAGTCAGAATTGCTCTATGTTTGGGAAATAAAATTCCAGCTCTTGTTAGTTTTCGTATAATTTTCGATGGAAGGAGATAATACTATAAAAAATAAAATATATTCTAGGCAGTGATACTTATAGATTATTGTGTATCCTCATCGCTAGATCGATAATATTTTTCAGTGATATCTAGTAAGATGACCAGTGATAATCTGTTTATCGCTGAATTTCCATGTAATATTAGTAAGAGAGAAGGAAAACACATAAACCAGCAATAATAAGTAATAGATATTTTTTTGCTGCAGGATAAGATTTAAATCAAAATTTATAATTGATTAAAAAAGGGAGTCTTTTGTTTCAGATTTTGTATCAGTTAGTAATTATAAACATATTCACCTCCAAAAAAATACTCCAACACCAGTAATATCTCTTGGAGATTTATTTCATTCATAATACTGACATGGAAGTTGTAGTTTATTTTCTGCAAACACTAAAAGAAATCTACCTTAAGAATGTTTGCTGCTCTGTTTAAAAATAACAAGGTTTCCAAAAGGTTATGATAGTGTTTGTGACCTTGTATACTGGAATAAAATTATGAGATAAAAATGATGAGTTTGTGTGCACAAGATCTATGCATTTGAAATTTGGCGGGAAAATGATTTCCTCTAGATTTTTCATAGGTTTTGGCTTAGTATGTTCTCTTTATCAAAACCAAGGAAGAAATAACAAGAATTTCATAAAAATTTATCAAATGATATTTTAAGGTATGTTTAATGAAAATATGAAAAGAAAAGTGGGGTCACTGTGCAAAAATTATTTGTGCTATAAAATGGATAAAACCCAAGGAGTTCGAAAATCTGACAGCAATGGCAGAATAAGAGCAGTGAACATAAAATTAAAATATTTAAATGTTGATTGCTTGTTTATTATAGTACCCAACCCACCAAGAATTCAAGTGATCCAGATCAATTCTACTGCTGTCAATGTTACCTGGCAACAGCTAGAACCAGTCACTGGCTATCATTTAACCTTGAGGAAAATGGATAGTGATAAAGATCCCCTGAATTTTGATTTGGCTGCAGAAAAGATGTTCCAGATTCTTGCCAATTTGGGTATGTATGACTTGAATGCATAAGAAGTTCTAACCATCAAGCATGGCAGAAGAGAGGCTAATTTTAAAGGCAATAATAAAATTTTATTCAGATCTGACAAGAGTGATTCATTCTTGCATTTGCTACATTATGAGTAATGATGGTAATTTCATAACCTGGTCATAATACAACATAGTAGGAGAGGGTATAACTATTGGTTCTTTAGAAATCTTCATAAGCTAGTACAGACATCTAGAAACATTTATAAAGGGTCCTAGGAGCTGTTGGTCTTTATTACACTTCACTATGTTACAGGCACATTGCGAGCCTTGGCTCTTCGTCAGACAACATTGTGTGTCAATATTTCTTTTATTTATGTTTGCAGAAAACAACACTTTTTATGTTGTATCCTTGGTGGCCATAAATGGAAATGGTAGGTCCGATCCTGTCGTGGACGAATTTCACACCTCAGAAAATCCTCTACCTCTTGCTCCCAAAGATGTGACAGTTACCAATATCATGGCAACAAAAGTACAGCTGACCTGGTTTCCACGTGTCTTTAGTAAACCAATACTGTACTACACTGTGAGGTATTCCCAATGGAAGACAGATATGACCGGCAAGAATGAAGAACAAACAATCAGAAGGTTGGTAAATTTACTTTTACTTGTGTCACCATTAGTGACCACAGCTTGACTCCACAGCTGTATGTCCATCACCAGCAGTAACCACATCTTAAGTACACAGCTTGACCCCACATCTGTATGTCCAAAACCTGTCTAACTAAAAATGTCTAATTCAACTTTGGCCTGTTTTGATGTAATGTTAGAATTGGATGATTTGTGATGCCAGGCTGGTATTCGCTTCATGTGAATTTCAGTAGGTCATTGCAGAACTGCATGACTTTGAAATTCTTATCACATAGATTGCCTTCAAATAATCATCGGTGATGCAAATCAAGAACCATGAATATAAATAAATCTTCATTGTTTGATCTTTGATGTTTTACACACAGGCATAGTTTTTGTTAAGTTGACATGGACATTGTAACATATTTTGCCTGTGAAAAATTGTTCTTGTTTGATGAGAATATTCAATACACTGTCATAAATGCATAAATAATAAATAGGGAATGTTTCATGATTGTCCATGAGACAGTCATCCACCAAATGACAGTTAAATTTAAACTTCTACAGGTGTCATTATGGCCTTCAATAACTAACCCGAGTCCAAACCATAACAGAAGCTGTTAAAGGCCCACAAAATGCAAATCTGAAACTATTCATATAACAGGACAATCAACCTAATCTATCAAAAAATGGTGAACGAATATCAATAAATGACTATTTTAACAATGACAACACTGTATATTTTATAAGCTTGATATTATTGGCTTCACTTGACAATTTCCTTGAACCATTTTCAGTTTTTCTCAAATTTATTTAAATATTAAACTTTTTATTGTTCTAGTTCCAGGCCTGTTGTCACCATTGATGGGCTTAAACCATACACATATTACCAGTTTGAGGTGAGAGCCCACACTGATGATGGTAGATCCAGTCCATACAGTAAACCAGTCATCAAACAGACCAAAGAGGATGGTAGGTCTTCATGAAGATGGCAAAGTTTTTCAGAGCTATTATCCTATACACGTAATACATAAAAGTGGCAAGTGTTGAGCCACATCAGAAAAGTCAATAATAAACAGGTTTTCTGTTAGGTGAACCATGAAAATTCCAAGTCAAAATTTTTGGTGGCCATTCTGTAATATCCTTATGATCTCTGTCTCCTAAATAAAAATGTTTTTGTAAAATCAAAATCCAGAAGATTTCTTGACAATATGGGAGTTACATGGTAACTTCCATATTGTAAAGAAAGTTTTGACGTTTGACTATGAATAAACTATTTTCTTTTATGTATTCCGGGCATTCTAGTGAAATGCATGCCCCTCTTTAAAGTCAGAGAAAACAAGAAGAAGCTTAAATAGCATGTAAAGATGAAAATCTTGAAAATTAATGTTGTATGATTGCATATTTCCAAGTGAAAAAAATCTTCATACCATAACCATATATCTGATTGAATTAAATATCTGAGAGTACAAACACACAGATATTCAACTTTATTATAAATCAAAAGAAGGATAATGGGGGTCAAAATTGATCCAGTCATATAACTGTGTCCAGCACATTTCTTTTTCCAGAATTTTGCTTTGTCCTGCAAAATACTGTGTCCACCCAAATGTTTAAAAATTCACATTTTACATTTCAAAGTGTTGTGGTCTATCATGCTGTGCTTGTGAAGCACCTCATAAATATAATTTAGCCAATCAATCAATGTAATTTAACACTTGTGTCATTACAGTGCCATCTCCTCCTGTAAATATGTCTGCTTTAATGAAGAACGGGAACATCATCGTCACATGGAAACCTCCAATGTTACCAAACGGTAATATTACCACATATGTCATTCTCTATCAGCTGGCAGCTGACGAGGAACCTAGTGGGGAGTGGCATACTATCAAAATTAATGGTAAGTATCCTGGAATCACTGCTTTTATTTTGTTCCGATCAATATTAAGGTTTCCAGACCATAATGAATATGGCGGGAAATCTTTTTTCTACAATTAAGACGAAAATGTGATTTGCTTTCATAATTCTAAAAAGAATATTTTCTGAGTAGAAAATTACCTAAAGATCTTTAATTACCAAAAGATATATTATGAATTAATATTATTTTCCAAAGTTTTCAGATCTTTTCTGATGTTACTATGTTAGGTTATTCTAGAAAACCTGGGTATTTTCAATAATCACATGGTCAATCTTGTACAAAATACTTTAATATAGCAGCCCCATGTTGCATGCTACTACTCCCAAGTCTGTAGTTACAGCTGGTGTTTGGTCCTTTTTGCTGGTTTTATCATTTTGTCATCATAATCAACATTAAGGTAATTTACATGTGAATTTCTGATATATGAGGGACAATTTATAGCTGACCACAAAAAGTTTGTTGATAGGCTATGTGGAGACCATTAGATCTTGGTATTTTTTTAAGTTTTACTTGTTGAGATAAGCTGCAGCTTCAGTCTCTTGTTTTATTTATGCAAATGTATGTGTTGAAATGTTTTCATGAACTACAAACAAACACAAGTTACATGTGTCATGCCATAATTTTCCACAAACAAGAAAAAAAATCATTTGATTTGGCTGAAACTTTTAAAGTGATTTCTGAGGAGAAATTTGTTGGAGTTAAGAAAAGAAAATCTGTAGTCTCTTTTTCATTGTGTAAGCATTTCTGGTTTGTCAACTGATTTTTTTCCTTGCTATCAAAAATCATGTTTGTCTTTTCTCCTTTGAGATTTAAAGGGTCAAAGGAAACAGAAATTTCATTTTGGTATTTTGAAAATTTTCAACATGAGACTATAAGAAAGTGTTTTACTTCTACCTCAACCATCCATAGGAAACAACAACATCACAACATAAATTATGAGTACTCAGCTACATAATATACATTTATGACCTCAAAGAATGAAAACCCATGTAAAGTACAATACCACATGACAGAATTGAGGACTGAATAATACTACTCAACAGAGTTGAGGGTTTCTTTAATTACCATTCAGTGTTCCATCAATTGTCATGTTGACCTTGTCAGTTGACCCTGTCGTGCAGAATGAAACTAGTGGAAAATTTGCTCAATGAAGGAAAAATCATGCAATTCCCCCTATGGAGAAATTAATTTCAGGCTATTTCATAATTCAAAGGACTGAAATTATATTTTGTAACAGGAACTGTGAGGTCGTGGAGTTTACAATATTTTGAGGGAAGGTTTTATTACCTGAAGATGTTAGCCTGTACTGGAGCAGGACCCAGTAACAGTACAACTACCATCATCATCCCAGAGAAAGAACCAGGTAAGATCTGTTTATAGTATTTTACCCAGTACACAGGATAATGGTGGGAATACATATATATACAATCTAAAATAAATTTATATTACCATGATTACAGGGATGTGAATTTGTTCCTGTGTTATCATATATACTTCCGCCAGGGAATTTCCGGTAAATTCCGTGGGTCATAAAATGTCCAAATCACATCCCTAATATTGGGGTTGATAGGCACATTATATATTTGTCTATTCCATGCATAAAAGTTTAATCACTGGCGAAATTTAAATGAAGTGCCTTCAAAAACCTAGCACAATTAATTAAATAATAGTGTTCACACCCATCAACCAACATTGAGCAAGATTTATGTAATATTATGTAGGATTTCTTCTTAAATGTTTGTTTTTTGGTTGATGGATGTGGACAATGCAAATTTCAGAAACATATATATAAAAGGCAAAACTTAACATGATAGGTGTTGATCTATTTTGATTTCACAGTGACATCACAATAGCTGATGAAATTGTTTAATTTTTTTATAAACCAGTGTGTGAGATAAATTTGAAACCATTTTCTAAAACTAACTTCAATTTAATAGGCCTTAGGCCTTAGATCCCTACTCTTTAGAGATGAATTTTGTTGATTATGTCATCATAAGAAATTCTGCTGCAGTAACAATGGACTGTTTCAGAATTCTTGGAACATCTTTGTTCAGGTTGATTTTCTTTGGTCAAGGACGCTGAGATTGTGCATTGCGTTTTACGAGGACCAAAGTTGAATTTCTGAATCAGTCCATTGCAACATTTGTTTTTGTTTTACAGTGGTTGGCCCAAGAAGTAGTCCTAAAGAACAGAAGATTGGGATAATTATAGGCTGTCTGATTGGATTGGTTTGCATTATTATCTGTGTTCTCATCATCCTCTGTAGAAACAGGTACCATAAGTTTTCTATAAGATATTTAACAGAAAGAATATGGAATATATACCAGATATACATAACTGCATCAGACACCCTAGGGGCCAAAAATAGGAAGATGTATAGCCGTTGCTTTTCCTTCATCAGATTTCTGTGGGGCACGAAACAAGTCCAAAAAAAAAAAAAAATTAGTGCCTTGCATTTCTCTCTTTTATCAAACAGATTGTTAACAAAATAGATAAACATGATTTTAAATGCTTTAATTTCACTGCGTTCAAAGCACTTTTCTGAATTACACTGTGTACACAGGTACACTGGGACCAAATTTTGGAAAACAGGCAATTATGTGTAGGGGAGAGCTGTCCCTTTTAACAGTCATTATGTTGTAAGACTGATCAGATTAAGTAACTTGATACAGAAATAAAAAATGTTGAAAAGATGTAAACTGTATCTTTTTAACATACATTACCTAAAAATAAATAAGAGCATACAACTTCAGCACAGGGAAGCTTTTAAGGACCTCCACAAAGCACAAGAGAAAACTTGACTTTTTCTTAGAATGGACCAAAATGTAAAATGTGAAAATGTGTAACCAATTAACTTATTTGAATGTTAATCGAAAGTAATAGATAGTTATAATTGGTTGTGGCTTTAACATTAATAAACCATCTAAGACTTAGAGTATCTAATTTCTTCAAGAAACAATTGTTTACACAAAAATAATCAGACCTTAGTATCTATTGGATATACTGAAAACAACTAGCAGCTGTTAAGTGTAAAAGGCAGTATTGTATAAGGTGAACAATAAGGCTGCTCAAGTTGCTGGTATTTTTATTTCAATTGTTTAATTTTTCCAGGTGCTTCAAAAATGGTTACCCACAAACAGAGACAACTCATTATCATGGAAATGGACATATACCAAATCATGGTAATGGACATGCGACACGGCCAGGGGACACTGCTCTGATGGACCTCCACCAGATGGAGCAGTTGACTCCAATTTTACAGGAAAATCAGCACTGTGACTCCAAAGTAAGTTTAACACATAAAGGTCTCATATCAATTGTTATAGGATTATGAAATATAAAAGTAATTGGCAAGTAGACCACAACACATCTCTTGACTATTCCATTTATTTGTTTGTGCCAGGGATTTTCGTGAATTACACATATGCAATGGTAATTGATATATAAAAGTCAATAGGAAGATTTATTATTACCTGCCAACCTTTTTACCAACCCTGAACAAGAAGTTACTGAAAGTTCTAAATCTGGAGGTCTTCACACTGCATCAACAAGGCTAATGATGAGCTCTTCATTGCCTTCATTACATGAACAAAGTACTTGTTTAGTTACAGGGCCTCAAATGTCAATAAAAAATCAATGATAACCAAAAGATAACATAAGTATCAACCAAGAAGAGACAATTCTGTAATCATGGCATTATTAGGTTATCCTTAAAACACAAAAATAATAAATACACATATACAAAACTAAATGGCTAAGGTTAAAAGATTGCCACATTTAAAAGGGTAAAAACAAACCAAACATGTAAAATATGAAACTACAACAAGATGAAAGTCACCCGATTTTTCGATCAAGGTTTTGGTCAAGGGACAAGATATGATGAAAATACACATACAAATGGGCAATAGACACAGATACCTTTAACAGATGGTGACACACCATGATCAGTAGGCTAAAAAAATTGATGCTTGGATTTGATTGATTAGAACATATTGCACCAAAATAAATTAAGCAAAAATTTTCTGTGTAATTATAGGTAATAATGATCTTATGGGGCTGTTGCAGTGGTTAACTAATTAAATTTAAATATGTAATAATGATATTATAGGGCTGTGGCAGCGGTAACCTAATTGTTATATTTATATTTGAAATTGATGTTATAGGGCTGTGGCAGCGGTAACCTAATTGTTACACCTAATGGAACACGCATTAATGGTTATGTTCCATTTAAAAATGGAATGAGGAATGGACATCTACCAAATGGGCGTGTAACTACTTTCTCAGGAAAAGGCGAGATAGCTCATCCAGAGGTAGTTAATTTCTTAACAAAGATTAATAATTGTGTTTTTATGTCAAACATGCAAGATGAATGTCTGACAGTTAAAATGTACAGGTTAGAATTCATGTTGAAGGTAATTTATTATGAAGGAGTTCAGATATCATATTCTAATACGGGGTCCTGAAATGTCAGGATTTACCCATGGTAAAATCTCCAATAAACTTATCACTTGCACGGGCTATGACTTCACAATATGTTTTGTGAACAAGAATTGTGACATCACAATGAACTTTGTGCACAGTGTATATAAAAACAAACTGCATTTTTCTTAATATTTAAGTATTTACAATATTAGAATCAAAATAACGGTCGGGATAAAATTAATGTGAAACAACTCCAGCCCATGTTAAAATCATCAACAAACTTAAGGCTGCCATGAATTATTTCTTACATGAAACTCTGTTTATAACTTGTTCATGTTAAGAACAACTAATGCAGGTTACAGTTGAAGAAGCAATTATAATGTCATTTAGTCTACAACAAGGATCAGGAAATTTTACCGACCACTGTTGGTTATTTTTAGAACAATGTCATCAACCCATCACTATCATTTAATGTTTTACCACCTATGTCACATAGGTCTGTACTATGTTTCAAATCAATTACGTATCTCAATAATATAAAAGTTTTGTTTTATCTTTTATTTTCAAATTCATATTGAAACCTTATTTGCATGTGATGTGTTTTCCTTCCTTGTGAGATCTAGCACATGGGGAAAATGTTCTCAAGTAGAAAATAATAAAATAGATAATGAAAAAAACCTACATTATTATTACAGTGTTCAAATATGAAAATGAAAAGTTATGGGGTAAATGTCAGAGAGACTGCACTCCAACCACGAGAAAAACAGAAGAATTTACAAATCTTGAGGTCTCCACAAGGTTTTCTACAAGGAGGGAATACCATCTTGTAAAAAGTTCTAAATCCTCCCAAATATAAAAATTGTGTATGCTTACAATTATACAGCTCTTACCTGAATATTATCAAAAACGTACATGTTACAGAACAATAAACAAAAAGACAAACCTACAGTATAAAAAAAAACAAACATTTGTTTTATTCATTATAATGAAGAAAATAAAGTGGCATCGAAATTCTACACAGACTGTTAGAAAACCTAGGATAAAAATGCTGTTTCACAAATTTTAGGATTTTTGTTTGAACATTTTTTTTTCTATTGGACAACATTACTGTTACCTGTCAATTGGAAACTTTAAAGTAAAATATATACCAGTGTTGATTCCAGTTCCATATATACTTGGATCATTGTCGGGCTTAGGGTCCATTGAACACATATCAACTTGTTTCCTTAAACTTGTATTTCTGCAATCTCCCTCCAAAACATTTTGTGATATATTTGTTCATAATTAAATGTAAACTAAACACTTTTTAAAGTCCATATTATGATGATGACATAGTTTACATTGATATGTTGCAGGAAACTCGAGGACTGATAGCATATATGCTAGCCTCAAGTGATGGCAGTCATACCTCAGAGGAGGAACATAAAAATCAGGAAACTTCTTTAAGCCTTGAAGGCGAGGCACTACCTCAATCTAATAACATTACTGACTTGGCAGATAAATCTCCGCCTGATCGTGCCGAGAGCTCACTGACGCGTGGGCATAGTTCTGATCAACTGTCTACCTCCTCTTATCCACCAGTAGTGGAAGAAAATACCTCATCACATGACGACATTGTGCCCAGCAGCGCGTCAGGTCCAACACAGGGCAGCAACCAACCTCAAACGTGTACCTCAAACTGTTTAATTCCATCATTTAGGAATGGACGATTATCACAGGGAACGCAGGATCAAAACCCAGGGATACAGCGTTGCTATGCCAACAAATCACCTCAGGAACATAGTGTCAACTCACACCAACTTGTCGATGCATGAATTTCAGATTCTTATATTTACAAGTTTTTCTTATTTTGTTAAATTATTATACAAATTTATTTGTTTGAAGGCAAAGTCTTTTTGCACAGAAAGTTTATGAACAATTTTATTTGTCATTTCCAATATTTAGGTTTTAAGATGCATTTTAAAGAAAACTGTTGTTTTACTGAGTTGACGTGGAACATTATTGATATTTCGGACGGATGCGGGTATTATCTTTGTTTCATTTAATTCCCTGATCAAGTACGGGATTGTATACCTCACAGTATCCAATATTATTATTAGCAGATAGAGACTGCATGGATAATCATAATATACCTCAATGTCACATGACTTGGTCATGTGACCTAACAGTGAAATACCTCAGGTGTCACATTATCATCTCACATTGTACCTCAGAAATGTCACAGGAAAGAAACAACTTGCCAGAGGAAGATGAACAGGGTAAAAGTGGACAAAGGAAGACTTACCGGTGATACAGTAATAGTGTTTTTTCTACGTTTCAACTAGGACTGTTGTAATCTAGTTAGGGCTATTCCATTATTCTACCCCCCTTTTTTCCCACCTTTAAGAGTCAGTGTAAAGTAATCGTGGCGTCTGTCCATTCATCTGTTTCTTTTGTTTAGGGTGCCCATTTTGTGGCTGCAACTCTTTCCAAAATACTTGGTCAATTTTAATGAAACTTGTACAGAATTTTTATTATATAATATTTTAAAGCCATTTTACACCTATTTCCATTTTTGCTCTTAATGATATTTTTTTTCATTACTACACTCAGGGGAATGGGTGTGGTCATATGTTTATCCTTGCTCACAAAGACTTGGAAGGGCAGGAAGGGAAACAAGTAGTGGCTATCCACCTATTTGATACAGGAAAATTATGATGAAGATAGGCTGGTTTGTGAGAGGATTATCTCCTCACCTACCCACCCCTGTATTTTGAAATGGAATAGCCCTTACTATAAAATGTCTTTGTATTAGTCCTTTTTGATAACTTAATAAGAAAAAGCATAGACATTATGTCAGGGATTAAAGCTTTAGATACTATTTACTTTTATATGAACAGATTTTATGTAATGGTCAATCATTTGTTTGCTAAAGTAGGTTATAGTCTAGATTGAAACAAAATCGGAATCATTTGCACATATTGAGGTGATTTGAAGCTGGCAACATGTACTAAATGCTATGGTTTAAGTGCTAGAAACTTTTCTGTATAATACCTATTGTTGTTTTTCATGATTGGTAGACTGTTACACATGAAGTTTTTACAATCATTTTGTTAATTATTTATTTAATAATTGGCATTTAGAGATATTTCTGAAGAATTTTTAACATTCGTTTGTAAAATTCTGTATCTTTAGGAGACTGTTTCTCGGCTTTACAAAGTAGGAACTGTTGAAGTTATGGCAAACTTCGATAAATGTACTGCACTCCTTTATCAGCTCTCCTGTACTGAGGAGAGAAAAAATGTAAAATCTGCAAGGGAAAAAAAACTGCTGATTGTTATTGTTTGATTTCAGTCTCTTGAACAATATTATGTCCATTGAATGGAGAATTTTATCGATCATTGTTGATTAAAAATTGTTTTGATTAAAATGCAGATGAAGAATACCTTTTATTTTTCTGTTCAACAAAAATTTCACCCGTAGAAAATGAACATCTGTTCATCATCCAAAAAAAAATCTCATAGAGGCATTTTTGTTAATTTTTTCCCAAATAATTGTGAAGTTTGCAACAATTTAGTCTAATTTTAACTGCTATGTGTAATATCTAGAATACCAAGTATATTTAATATTTTTTTATAAATTGAAAGTTGACGGAATTGTCTCAGCAATTAGTTGAAATACTGTATTCCTTGTATTAACCACCCTGACGCTTGAAAAATTTTTAAAATGGGGACATTAATTAGAATCAGCAAAATCCAGAATTTATCAAGTACTGTTGGAAATATTTTTCTGTTTTGGTAGTTTAGAATAGCACGGAATGAAGAGTTCTAGTTTATCTCCCATGCATTAAATGTGTCCCAATTTATCAAATTGGACGTTTTTCTCGAAGAAGTTTCTGTTCTTTAAACTTGTAAAGTTTTGTCATAGCGAGATTTTGAGTGGGTGCTTAAGAATGTTACAGGAACTTTAGGAGAGGGGCTCTTTTAGCAACAGGGGTGCTTCATACAAGAAATACAGTAGTCAAAAGTGTTTGCATTCTCTGTTTACCTTCCATTGTTTCTGTGATAAGCAGCAGTTTCCAGGATGCAGAATAATTCACCATGGCGCTCACTCTCTCATATCATTGCCAAAAATTTTCCTATCGATTGTTTGTCCATTCCTTACTTTGATTCTAAATTTAAAGAATTTCTGGTAAGTGCTGGTCTCTTTGGTAGGATATTAGGTTCCTTGTTTAACTTTGAGCTTTTGGCAGTTTGACAAATGATTGTTTGGGGGTCGGACAGCACCTGTATTAAAATTTGATGGGTGGCAGTTTTCCTGAAACAACCAATTAAAATTTATATGTATGGTGGGTTAGAATTTGACCCTACCTATACATTTATTTCTGACATGACCATTAGGACAACAGTATATTCAAGGATAATGATAAATAATCAGTTAGGGCTGTCCCATAAATATTTATACCTGGGTGTGTGAAGGCGCTTTTTTCCGACCAACCATCTACCGAAAATGCATTTATTTTTGGTACTGCAACCCACAATCAATTTGGTAGAAAATCAAACACCTTTCAAAATTTTCTTGAACTGATAAGAAATATCGAAAAAAGTGCCCAACCATAGAACAAGATTTCCTTAACTATCTCCATAAACAAATATGAAATTTATTAAAGAGCAGAAACCCACAGAAAAAATATCAACTGCCGTCACACAACCCTAGATATTTTTTTCTGGAACAGTCCTTATTTCCTATATGATAATATTAAGTTATAAATCCTATTTCACAAATGAAGTGCACTGAAGTCACAATAATTTGTCTTTTCCAAGGGGAATAAAAACTTATAAAATTCATAGTTTCATAGTCAAAATCAGGACTTCTATGGACCTCACATTACCTCAGTCATCTACCTCTTATTTTTGACTGGTCTCTATTTATCATAGAATTACATCAGGTTGTAACGCCCTCTAATGCTCGTTATCTCAGGGAGCATTCATTTCATGAGCATTAGTGTAGTAACAAATCTTGGATATTCTTGCCAAATCTCTTCATAAGACAAACTACTACCGGTAATTCATTGACTGTTAGAGATCAAGAGTCAAATTCCAAGGTCTTCTGTTTAAAAAATGGCATTCAAAGAAAAGACATGTTCATCAAATGCGGGTTTTTTAATCATGTTTTCTATATGTTTGTTGTGTGTATATTGTTGTATTTAGATATGTCTCCGACATTTAGGGTTCGGAATGAATAAAAAAAACCATGAGGATGATTTCTTAGCCCTAAATGTCTGTAAGTGAGTGGGTCGGTATTTATCATGAATTAATCAGAGTTTGGTTGCATCATGTTTATTTTTTATCTTTGTTACAGAGTTGTTATTGAAATTTGATTAAAAAAATCACAGGAAACCACTATAATATTATGTGTCGACTTTCAGATACCCATCTCAGATTTTTTATAAGAGAACCACTCTGTTAACCAAGAGAAGTTATTTTTCACTATCGAGGCATTTTGTTTAAATCCATTGTAGGAGATGTGGACTGGCAGACTGTGATGTTTATAGCCCATGTTTAGGTGATTGTAACCATAATGTTTTGTTATGGATTTTAAACCCGGTGATTGAATGAAATCGATGTATTATCTTTTTATCAAGCATACTTCTTAGTATGTTTTTATTATTGAAGGGAGGTATAATTCTGTTGTTATGAAAAATTGTTTGTGCATTTTTTAAATATAAATCATTTTTTAAATATAATATTATCTCCCTTTGTACTATTTGATGTATTTATACAGATGTTTGTTTCAGCCATTTATTTTGCTGAAATCCAGTTGCTTAACTATGTCAGGTCACATGTGACAAGGTTCTTATACTCTTTGCTCATTCACACTTTCTGTATAAATCTAGGCAATGTGAAATTGGAATAGCTTCTCACCGAAGTTATCAATTATTTTTCTTTTAAGAACCATGAAACAAATATAAATTTTTAGATTAAATCTAGTTTGTTTTTCTTTTACGAACCAAGTAACCAATATGCATTTTCAGATTGAATTTAGTTATTAAAAAAATTTTTGGTATTGCAAAAATTAGTTTACAAAGTTTTTGATTTGATGTAAACAGTGGATACCAGAACTGGCAAAAATTAATTTCTTCATTTTCCTCTTAAATTTATAATTGATTTTTGCAGGAATTTGGAACATCAGTTGCTATTCCGAGAAGCTAATTAAATATTTATAAGGTTACAATTATGAAAAGATGAAGGTTTAATTGCTGTCAGTGTTACTTCGTAGTAATGTATAGATATGGTGGCTGTTGTTTGTTTTACTGAACACACAAATTCTGTCAGCTTGAAAAACAAAATGAAATAATTGGAGCAGTATTTTGAAAAATTTTCTCTTTGGTTATATTTACCCACTGTTGACAGTGCTTTGTATATTACAGTATATATTATATATTATACATATTCAATGTGTTCATTTTATGTCATGCAGTAGTAGGGATGTTGTTTTAGAAATCATTTATCTCATTATTTTTCTGTTTGCTTTGAAGAACCATTTGTATATAAAATCAAACAGTTGTAGACACACAAAGTTGTCACAAATCTGAACTGGACACCCTTTGTTATCTCAACTGACTTCAAAACAACCAGGGGGAGGTGGGATGTGTCTAGGTAGCAGGCTTAATAATTTTACAGCTTTTACCAAATTTATGAAGGTATTAGCTCTGCCTACTCTTTCACAAACTCAATTTTGTCTGAAGGACTTTATAGTTAGTGAGGAAAAGGTCTTAGTCAATACACCAAAAAATTCAGTTAAAAAGTATTTATTACTGATAATTTCAAAATTTATATGATAATTTCAAAATTTATTTAATAATGAACTATACATTAAAAATTAAGAAAGACAAAAACTTCTGGCAAGCCTTTTAGTTTGGACAATTGATATAACAAAGAAAAGATAATTGACTTGTAAATTTTATTTTGCCGTGATATTGACCATAGAATTGCATTGCAGCAAGTTTATAAATTGAATAGAATTAAATTTACAGAACTGCATCAATTTTACAGTCTGTTGACTTTCATCAGGATTTTTCAATCTCTAGAAAACAGTGTTTGCTGCAGTAGATATTTTTTGTTTCTTAGATTGATAAACTATTTTCAAGAAAAGTGTTAAGGATTTCACTTAATAAAATTGAATTGATCTGGGTTATGGATTACATATTGTTTGTTAGTAGGCATTTTGGTTTTTTTTTAATCAGTGGGGGTCCAGTTTTTCACAGATCAATAATGATACCAATTTTGGGTTTTTTTATCGGTGTGTGATCCAGTTTATCACAGATCAGTAAAGATACTAAGTACAGTTCCATATAAAACACAAACAAAAATATTTGGCACAACTTAGTTTTTCTCCAAATTGTTATAATTAATACACATAAACATTTAAAAATTAGCAAATATCACAGTTTCAGTAGATGTATAACCATCATGAATTTTACGGAATTTGATTTCTAGTGCCTTTTTGTGCAAATATCTCTGATATAGAGGAGTTTTAATACAAATTACAAATCTCAAGAAAAAATACCAGCCAGTTTTTTTTTTTGGAAACCCTCCTGTTTATACATAAAATATTGGACATACTCAGCCCGATGTTCTTAGCACATTCTTTGTTGAGATATCATGGAATAGAAAAGTTTAAAGAAAATAAAATTTCAGAGATCGAATAATCAATGAAATTTTAAAACAAAATGTATTCCTTTCTATCTTGTGCCATCAATTTTTGAATTTTGTATGGAATAGTACTGAAATTACTTCAAAGAAAGTTTTCATTTGATAAGTTAATAATTGCAGAATTAAATATGACTGTAATTAGGTATTATGAATTTTAAATCTGTTTGATATGGCATTATGGACAGGTTCTTACCATTTTTAGAAATTTGACCGGTATGTAAACACAATTATTTTAAGCAGTGAGCTGTTTTGTTTTATATATATAGTGGTAAGGAGTGTTTAACTATCTACCTCTTTTTATGTTTCTACCGTGATTATATAACATGTCTGATATTTAAATCCACTTTGTTTTTATTTTGATGTGCAGGTGCTTTTATACAACTGAACACGATCTACCTGATATATTGATATTACTAGATCAATCATGATTAATCAGGAATCATTTCATTGATTGATCATGTTGTCATTATTGTATTACAAATGGCAGTAACAAAAAATTTCTTGATTGAAAGATGATTTTCTGAAGATTCTGGTAAGCTTCATTTATTTTATATCTCGAACATTTTTATTACAGAAATTTTTAAATATTTTTGAGAAGTTTTGGGATGGAAACATGTGTTGTTATTGTTGTATTATTGTGTTGAAATCCCCCATGCTTAATAGTGCTATTTGTTATTTATCTTTTAGATCTGACAAAATTTGTTTAATTTTACTATAAACTGTCAAAGAATATTAAGTGCTAGGATAAAATCTCTTGTATTAGTAGAGGTATATATATATGTATACTTGATATCCAAAACAAGGTTGTATCAGTCATAATGTACCTCCAGATTTACCAGGCACAAAACCAATTTCAATTTTTTGTGTGTCTCTTCTTTTGTGTCTTGTTTAATTTCCATCATTTTGCTTTTTTTAATTGTCAAAATCAGAGGGCACCTTTAAGGGAAATCTGGAAGATTTATTTTTGCTTAAGATTTCTGTTTAAATTTGCCATATCACATCATAACCATTGTACAATACCACTGAAGAATGATGTTTAAAAGACACACTAAAATGTTATGACAGCATGCAGCTGTTTGTGTGAAATTTTCCAGTTCCCTTTGGGTGCCTGGTTTGTAAAGTGGTAGATGATCTGATGTGTTGAGATGAACCATTATTATATTGTACAGAAGATGTTACCTCAGGTCCACCTCAACAAATTAGATGTACTTGTAATAATAAATACTCACTTCAATAGTGACATTAGTGTTCCTGTCTTTTTTATTGACTGTTCATCACACAGAATCTACACAAGTAAAAGGCAGCATTGAGATAACATAATTCCTAGAAAACACAGAGAAATTTGAAAATTTATTAGATTTTCAATATGTATGGTAATGACTGTTAACCAAACACAGAAATTTGAGAATTGGATTTTCCATATGTATGGTAATCACTTGATTAAACTGAGAAATTTGAGAATTAGGTGGAATTTCCATATTTATGGATATAACTGTTAAGTAAACAAAAATTTGAGAAGTAGATTTTCTGTATGCATGGGAATCACTTTTAAGTAATCGGTGAAATTTGAGAATTAAGTGGAATATCTGAATGTATGGAAATCACTGTTAACTAAAACAAATAGAGAAATAACTGTCATTTCCATAGCTTTAATCTATAAGTCTATTCAGCTTTCTTTAATTGTTTTTAAATTTTAATTATTGGAACAGTCCTTTACCTTGACTCAACCCCGAGTGTTTAAGTTGCTGCACTGCAAATGAGTACATCATGTTATATAGAAATAATCACAAATTGTAAGGGAATGACATTTTTATCACTGTTCTTTATTTTGAAAGTCCCTACAAATATTAACCAAAAGACCATACCTTACGAGATCTTAATGCAAAAATATCTGCATTTTATCATTGTGGTGTAATTGTCTTGGAGACAGCTATACAGAAAATACAAAATTACAAATATCAATGGATTATTTTAGACCTTTAAAAGGTTCAAAACCAATACACAGTATGCAGACAATTACAAATACAACAAGAGATAACATAAAGATCCTTAAAAAGTATACATCCTTTCTGACAGATAGTTCAAAATCTGATTATTTATCTGGTTTTCTATAAGAAAGATATCCATCAAAACACAAAATGACAAATTAACAGTATGTACATCATGCAGGACAAAAATGTATCAAAATATTGACTTAAATTTATTTTAATGAAAATTGTTGAAAGAGGGTCAATGTTGATTTCAAAGAATACAGTATTCGAAGAACTTTAAGCAGCATGCCACACATTCAATATTTATTGTCAGTTTTTAGTGGATCTTTTTATAAGCATCTCAAATTAACTACACAACAACTGTAATATGTATAAAAAATTACTTTTCTGTTATTTGGCTCAGTCTTTTTCTTGCTGTTGTACATGTGCCGATCCTACTTCAGAAAATGGTCATTGCAATTTTTGTGCAGGAAAACCTCCACTGGAAAGTTTTATGTTTCCAAACCTTTGTCTTTACACTTTGCTAAAGTTTATCATATAAAAATAGATGTGCCAGGCATGATTGTCCATGAGAAAGCCATCCACCAAACGACAATCGAATTTAAACTTGTATCATGTTTGTCCTGTGTCTTTTAATCGCCTCACTACATCTATCTTCCAAAGAACTTATTGTCGAAGTCTACTTGTTCCCAGTCTTTACCCTTATCAAAAATTCCAGAGGTTCATTTGCTGTCCTTGTCCTCTTGTTGTTCCACTTCCTTTACAAAACTATAAAAACTGGCATTGTTTTTGGTTTTTTATCCTTCATCTGTTTTTCAACCACGGCTGGCAACCCTCGGAGTGCCTGGTTGTGTCACCAAGTACATGTATACTTTCGTGTGTGCTACAGCGAAAGTTCATGATGCTGTTATGATGTGTTGTAAAGTTGCTCTTTTTCCAATCTGGAGAATTTGACGTCAGGTTCCATCTGTTTAGAATTGCTGGTATTGGTAGCACGTCATAGAATGTTGTAAGTAGAAATTGGAGTTGGAATTTTGTGGATGCAGCCATATATCTGCCAAACTGCTGTTTTATACTGTCGTTGTCCTCTTCTCTAAACTAAATTTCTCATCGGCCCATGTTCAGTTCTGAGTGTTAGCCTTCTTCCAGCAACAGCCTTTTGATGTGCCTAAGACTTGTCTGTTATTTCTACAGTGCCTACAATGTCTGAGTCAATCTGCCCCTAGCTTCTTAGATGCTGACTACTTTCGTCTTGTCTTTACTCCCACTCCTGCTGTTCTAACGTTCTCATATTTGAAGGAATATTTTACCCACCAACAAGAGAAAAATGTAAGGTCGATTCATAAAAAATTGGCCTTATACTCGAGGAGTGACCATTTCGGTTGCCTTTAGTCTCAGAGCCAGACCATGTCTATATTTGGCCTTAGATTCAGGGACAGACCGTGTCGATATTGGGCCTAAGACTCCGGGACAGAGATATGACATGTCCCCGAATGCAAGGCCAAATACCGACATGATCTGTCTCGGACTCTTTAAGACCAAACACCGGCATGGTCTGTCCCCGAGACTATGGCCAAAGACCGACTTGGTCTGTCCTCGACTCTACCGACATGGTACCGGTCTCTATGTTTTATGCCAAATACCGACATGGCCTGTCCCCGTGTCTAAGGCCAATTACCAAAATGGTCTTTTGTCGTGTCTAAGGTCAAATATCGACATGGTCTGTCACTTTAGGTGTCTATTTGGTAGATTTGCTAACCGTCATAAAGCTCAGTACGCTATTAAATAATTGTGACACAAAAAGAAACTATGTGTAATTCAATGTAATTAAAAACAGATGTGGTATAATTGTCTTTGAGACAGTCATCCAAACCGTATAAATTACAAACATCTACAGGTTGCCTTAACAGCTTCAATAATGGACAAATATCCGCACAATAAGGAAAGCTATACCCCCCAAAAAAATGCTTGGGACAGGCACATAAATTATTTGGCGAGGTTAAACATGTATATGAGCGCCCCCTTACCTGTGACAGTGGTGTGACAAAACAACATCTAAATAAACCTTAAAAAACAACTCCATAAGATTTAACCTTTGAATTTGATGCACAGTGATGTACCGACCTCGTAAAAGAACTCTGACAGCTAAACAATTGATAATATACTGTTTCTCTTAAGCTAAGAGATTCTCATTTATTGCATATATTTATTATGCTGCACGAATGCAACAAATGATACACGTCTTATCCTATACAATAATTATTTCTAAAAAAAACAAGTGCGACTGGACGGAAAGTTACTATCATGACTATCTGTTAACCTGGGACAGACAGTTTCAGAGATATTGATATAAAAATAGGAGATGTGGCATGATTGTCCATGAGTCAGCCACCCACAAAATGACAGTAGAATTTAAACTTCTACAGGTCCCATTATGGCCTTCAACAATGAACCAGAGTCCA
>JARWCS010000042.1:1345290-1364314 GCA_034783895.1 Geukensia demissa | reverse complement strand
ACATGCGTGATTTCACACACATGTGTCACATGCGTGGCATTTTTACCTTAGTATTATCGATATCTGGAGTCCCCATTTTATTGACAAATTGATTAGAATATGAAATGGCATATAAAAACCTTCATCTGACTTTCATGAATCTTTTTTTTATCTAACAGTGTAATACATCACATTACAATATTGTTCACATCAAAGTTAAGGTCTCTTTGTGCTGTCCACGACAGAAATACCATATTAATAAAATACAATTTTAGTTTTAGTAACTATTCCTCCCAATGAAATTGCTGTAATATTTCCCACTTGAAATAACAATATTCCATCAAATATTTGTCAGAGCAATTACAATGTAAGAAGTAAATGATAAGACAATGGCTAATTTTATAAAATATTGTAAATTTTATGTTAATTGTATTTTAGTGGCTCTGAATTATGGTGTGTTCAGAAGGAAAGAATTTAATGGGACCATGCAGTACATTATGTTCTATGACATGGGAGCAACTAGTACCACAGCTACTATAGTAGGTATGTCAATCAATCCCTTAACCTCTTTACTAATTTAACAGAGAGTAATCTGTATATAGTGAACCTCTAAACACCTTACCAGACCTTTCAAGTTTGCATACAATTGTGTGTTTTGTTTTTAGGAAAAATACATCACAAATTTTGCAGCCTTTCACAGAAATATTTTTATGTTTCATCAAGTAACTTCTGGAAATTGTTACCTCATGAGATCCATTTTGTTGTTGACTACTTTTATAATGATTGTTTATCGTTTCAAGGTTACCATGTTGTAAAAATGAAAGAAGGAACTAAAGTAGACACCCATCCACAGCTTGTTATTAAAGGTGTAGGGTAAGATACATTTTTATCAATCATCTTTTTACCTGCATTGCAGAAGGCGAAGCAGGTCTAGTAGCCACTTGACTCCGTCCGTCCATCATAAACGTCGTACACTAACTCAAAAATGCTTTATTAGACTTTTCTCAAAATTTGATATATTGTTAGGACTGATGATGCCTGGTTCCCTTTGTTTTTTTTTTTATTTCAGATTTGTCGTTACAGAGTTATGTGACTTTGTTTGTGCGAAATAGACTTTTCTTATATGTCGTACACTAACTCAAAAACGCGTTTTCCAATTTTTCTCAAATTTTGGTATGTTGTTGGAACTGTAAATACCTGATTACCATTCATTTTTTTTTTTTTCTGATTTGTTGTTATGGAGTTATGGGACTTAGTTTGCTTGAAATGAACTTATTTCTGATATGTTGTTGTGATTTGCTTATTTTCAATACTTTTATACTGCAAATTACAACCACAGTCATTTTCACCAAAATCATTGCAAAACTTCCATGCTGGAAGTCCTGGTCATCTAGATTTTTATTGAAACAGCGAACAACGCAAGTCCAGAGCGTTCTTTGCTCTTGTTTATTTTAAGAATCTGGCTCTTCTTGATAGATATTCTCTGGGCACCAGAGTAGTCTCCAGGGCTCAACCCACAGAGCTGACCCAACACGATCCCTAGGTTCCAGATAGAGGAAGCCCTCTAGGGGGAGGGGGGCTGTCTGGTCATAATACTGAAAGCCTGGCTGTGGATAATAGTGGGTTACATTTGTAGAGAATGGCACGCTCCATTCTCGTAAAAGATCCCTCATTGCTCATTGTAGATGTCCAAAAAGAGAAGGCTAATGCTGCTACAAAAGGCTAAATTTTTCGTCCATATCCATCCCTCCCATTTTCCAGTGGCAGTGGAAAGCCGTTGCCTTATTGTGTCCCATCTCAACCCCACATTCAGTAATTTTGATAATTGTTGAACTTGTTCGCATCCTGAATATGCATGAAATATTTGCCACTGGACCTTAAGCAACCAACAATTTACAATCAATGATTTATTTTGTGTTTTGAAAAGACTTGCATCAACATTTCACTGCATTTAATTACATTTTATCTTATTCTAACTTTGGTCACTGTTTGAACAGCAACCAATTATAAAATTGTGATTCAGACTTCATAAGCCATTGAATCAAGCTTCTTACAGTAGAAATAGGGTAAAAATGAATGGTTATTTTGTCACAATTTGAGGCCAAAAAGCTGTCTTCAAAATGGCTGCCAAGCAATAATATGGATTACATATAAAATCAATTATGTTGAGCTGACAGAAAAGTTGGGTCTGAAGATCTTTGTATATCAGTAACTATATCAAATATAAAAATAGGAGATGTGGCATGACTGTCCATGAGACAGACATCCACCAAATAGTAGTCGAAATTATGAGTTATGAAAATTCCTGTATTAAAATTGTTGGTATTTATCAATCTTTCTTTCTGACCCCTAATTGATCAATCTTTCTGACCTTGGGTTGTTGGTGTAAATCTTTCTTTCTTTCTGACCCTGGTATACATTATATGGGAATAGCCCTTACTTCATTAGAGATAATCATTTTTAATTATCAGTTACTTCTGTATTCCCATAATTTTATTACAGATGTTTCAATGATTTTTTAATGTAAATTCAGGTTTGACAGAGGACTTGGAGGAGTAGAAATCACACTTAGATTGAGGAAGCATCTTGCCAAAATTTTTAACGAACAGAAAAAGACAAAAACAGATGTATTTAATAATGACAGAGCCATGGGAAAATTATTTAAAGAAGCAGAAAAACTGAAGAAGGTTTTGAGTGCTAACACATACCATTTTGCTCAGGTAAACTGCAGGTTCAATTTACTGATGTCACATACAGTGTTTGCTCTTTAACTATCATGTATCACACCTCATAAATTTTATGGTTTTTTTCGGGTCATTTTTTTCTGATAAGATGTGGAAATTTAATAATTAAAGACAGTATAGAAAACAAATTGATGTTATTTATTCATTGATAATTTCATTATATTATCTCTATAATTTACTTGAAAATAATCTTATACAACTTCATTTTGACTTCCAATAAAGCCTATATACCTGTATTATTCCTAATAATTACCTGTATAAAACATGTTGATGAAACAGGTTTGATTAATATGTAGATTTCATTGGAAAAACATCACAACTGATCTAGGTTAACTAGAAGGTCAAATTTTCAAATAATTACAGCCTTGATCATAAAATTTCAACTCTGTTAGTGATGTGTATATAAAGTGCAACCTTGTTATATGGTCACATTTGGGACTAGACCAGTTTTTGAGATATGGGAGGTTGGCAATAGATCGAGGAAATATAAACATAGGAACTATGGAACTATTGTAAATTTGGAAAAAGGGACCTTGCAAAGATGTGGCGATAAGTGAGGGACCACAATTCTATAGGGTTGGTATAATGAGGGTGCCTGTATACTATATTCAAATTTGTCTGCCTGTACAGAGTTACCTACAATTCTCAACTTTTGTCCATTTTGACATCTGATTCTAGGTGGAAGGACTTCTAGAAGAGATAGATTTCAGAACCAAAGTCACAAGAGAAGAGTTGGAAGATCTTGTTAAAGATTTGTTTGATAAAGTTACAAAGCCAATAGAGGAAGCTCTAAAAGTCTCACAGATAACCTTGGTAAGTTAAGTGATTGTGAATTGTATAAATGTGTCAACCACATAACCCAGATGTTGAGTACGATGATAGTAGATTTCATTACTACATTGTAATTATTATCTGGAATATAAAATGAAGGTGTGTTATAAAAGTAAAGAATATTGTATAATTCTTTGTGTAATACATCTTAAACAGTCTTTATTGGGTTTAATTAATGATAAGGCAATTTTGAATTGAAGATTGGTTTCTGTTAATCCTCCTTGTATAAATATTTTACAGTTGTATCTACTTCTGCCAGGAATTTTTTGTAAAGTGTGGGTTGTGAAATGTCTAAATTACATCTCTGTATTTAAAAACAATGACATCCTTCTAACTGCAAAAAATTTGTATTTTTCATTTATCTGCCAATGTAAATGCTCAAGTTATCTAAGATAATAAATCCTGTGAGACTGGCACAACCAAGGTGAAATTGCTTCGTTAAAATATAATGTTTATAGGACTATTAATCCCCAGATTGTCACAGTTTTCAATACAGTTAAATATGTGGAGTACATTATGTTGATTGTTTTTCAGCCAGAAATCAAAGATGTAATTCTTATGGGTGGAGGTACCAGGATTCCTAAAGTCCAGGAAATATTGAAGAAGTTCTTAGGAAGGTAAGCTTGTAAACACAACAACAGCAGTTACAGATACTCATGATTTTAATGATTGTTGCATGGATGGAAATGGTTTTTTTTTTAATTAAATTGAATTTCATTACTTATTCTTGAATGAAATTTGTTGAATTTGGGTTGTTCTTGAAGGAAATATGTTGAATTAGGGTTGTGATTAAAGGAAATTTGTTGAATTAGTGTTGTATTTTACTTATTTTTGAAGTAAACATGTTGAATTATGGTTGTATTTTACTTATTCTTGAAGGAAATTTGTTGAATTAGGGTTGTTAATATGATTTTTTTTTACAGAAATGAGCTTGGTAAGAGCATCAACACAGATGAGGCTGCAGCTTTAGGAGCTGTCTACCAAGCTGCTTACCTGGGGAAAGGCTTCAAAGTGAAGACATTTGGTGTAAAGGAAGCCAGTATCTACCCAATAACTGTAAGATTTATTTCTCTTCTTCTATTGTTGACATTCCAGCACAACAAAAGGCTCTCTTAACTTTTTGTACTTTTATTCTTTATTTTCCAACCAAATTCTTAAGGGTGTTTAAATTTTGAAGTAAAATTTTCCTGAAAGCTTTTGCAAAGCATTTTCAAAAAATAAAATGGGGTCCCTATTGTCATATACCTAGTACAAATTAAAACTGTCGAAATCACAGTGCATTCTGTGTAATTGAAATTTGAATATGTTATCTTCCCTTTGAAGAGTTTCCAAATGTTATTTTCAAGAAAAAAACTTACATAACTTTCCATAAGATAGGTAACAATTCTAATATATTATGTAATAATATATTATGTATAATATATAATGTTTTTGTATGAATGTTTGCAAATTTGAGGGAAAAATAAGCCAGAATTTACTATTTTCATTGTATGTGCGATGTTTATATTCCATCTGTGTTTTTATTATTGTCAGGTTGAATTTGAGAAGCACAAAGTTGCTGATGATGGAACAGACACAGTAAAGGTTGTTAAAAGGACATTATTCAATAGGATGAATCCTTATCCTCAGAAAAAGGTCATGACCTTCAGCAAACATCTGAAAGACTTTGATTTCAATGTCAGTTACGGAGATATTGATTTCCTCTCAGAGTTTGATAAAGGGTAAGGGCAATTTTGGATAGATTTACATGATAAACACGCATCCATGTCCCATGGACACATTTCCTCTATGTTTTATGAAATATTTAATGTTGAGCAAATTAGGGCTATTATGGTAAAATGTAACTCTTTAAAGTAATCCTTTGTTTTCTCTTATTAAACAGGTCATTCCAAGATCCAGCTCTTGCCAGGTTTAAATTATCAGGAGTAGAAACTGGTTATAGTAAACACAAAGACTCTGGTGAAAGTAAAGGAATAAAAGCTCACTTTAGATTGGATGAAAGTGGCATATTTCACCTCGATCAGGTATAGAAAATTATTGTATTACCATAGTTAAAATTTTCTGTAAACATAGACTCAGATGGCTTTAACACCACCTGACCTTTGAACCTCTAAATAAGTACAATCAGCATTCTTTACGTTTGTGTAAATATTGAACTTTTTTTTAATTCTTTAACATGAACATAGTCAGATGGTCCTTTGGATGTTTAAGATTGTTTTTAAGTTTTAATTCAGATACCCTCTTGCACCAAGTTGGTTGTATATTATAATCACCTTAATCTGTATATCTTAGTGTCAGGTGTTACTCATTTGGTCCATCCCAACTGTTTGTCAGTCTTACCTTGGTTTCCACTGGATTGATTGATTTGAAATTTGGTTTTCAGCTTTATTTTGAATTGTTGTAAATTATTTAGGCTGCTGTGTAATATCAACTTTCTGTTACATGGGAATTTTTTCTGGTCTGGTCTGTTGTGTGTTATGTTTTACCATAAATGTAGTACATGTAGCTAGGAATATTTGTTGTATTCTGTTAAACAATGCCTGGATATGAATAGAAATGTTGTTCCAACTCATTTATGACTGGATGTTATATCTAAGAGACATTAATAATATACATTAATTTTGTAGGTTGAACTTGTGTTTGAGAAAGAAGAAGAGAAAAAAGAAGAATCAACATGGTCAAGTAAGCACCAAGTTGATCTACATATATTGTTATATTTTAAGTCTGTTGAAATCTGTATGTTGTGATACTATAACACCTCAATAATCAGAAGTGTAAAATTTAGGGACTTTGTTGTTTATTCTATCCTTAATAATAAAAAGATACTAAAATGTAATTTAACAAACTTTCATAAACTAGTGTTACATAATCAAGTGATATTAACTGAAGGAATTTGATATTTTCATGGTGGTTTATGGGTTGAAGTAGTAGGGTTTCGGTTCAGTGACAGATAATGACAGTTAGTTCCTTTAGCAGACATAATTTTTTTCCTGCTTTTCTAAACCTGGATTTTCCTGTATTGCATGCTTTATTACACATAGAATTCAGGTTCCGGTAACCCATCTCTGCTTTATTTCTATGTTGGCAAAATCATGTCTGCTTTAGACAGGGTCCTCTAAATAAGAGGAAGGTGAACTCAGTAATTTCCTCTTACCACAAGTTATATTCACTTACAAAAGTCTGAAGTCAATCTTATATTTAGTTAGTAGTCTTTGTACCTTCATCATATGCTCCCAGTAAAGTTAATTCAGAAGGTAAAATTGATCTTAATTGTATTAAAAAATTATTAAAAATAGTGAAAAAATCAAGAAAGAGTCTAACATCAAACCTTTTTCAGAGTTGGGTAATACCATTGGAGGATTGTTTGGAGGAAAAGAAAAAGAAGAAATAAAGAAAGAAGACTCAGGGGAGAAGCCAGTGGAGGTATGACTTGTTAAGTAATTTATTTTTTTCTTCTGTTTGTATGGTTTTATGTTTCTTTTTGTTTGTAAATGAGGCACATTCAGATTACATTTATGTATGGGTCATTCCACAGTGGTGATGACAAAACATGGGACAGCAGCAGAGTAAATAAAAGATGCAGGAAATGTTTTGTTTAAAGGTTATTTGTATAGTTTTATGCATCTACTTCATGATTCAATTTGTAAAAAGATAGTATCATTCACCATATATACATTTTTTTTCAATTAAGTAAAGTCACTCTACAGGGTAACGCTCGTTACGTGGTGTCCAACTAATGTATATTTATACAATTTACATCAATAATTTATATTTAAATCTCATAGCAATACTTAATATTTTCATTTTACTTACCTTTGTTATTGAAATGTTTCGGTATTTCTATCAGTTAAGAGTGTGATCATATGTTACACAATGTCAACTCAAAAAGTCTGGAAAATCATCTTTGTTTTCTTTTTTTATGCATTTGAATATTAATATTACTTCGTTTCAAGTACATATGTTTGGAATTAGTTATTGTTTCTATTATAATTCGACAATTATTTTGTAAACAATGATTTGCAAGTGAATAAAAAATTAAATTTATATCAAAAAGTAACGTTTATTACAAGAGACACAAAGTTCGAAGGTTACATTTGGTGTCCTTCCAACAAGAACAAATCTTGACAAAATACAACAATGTTTTTTATGTTTTGATGAATCTGTAGTGATTTAACCACCCAATAATTAAGTCATCCAAAATATAATAAATTTACACAAAACAGATGAAAATTATCAAGAGGAACAGTTTGGACACCGTGTAACAATCGTAACCATTTTCCTCCTCTTTCTCTATAGACTCCATAGTTTTAAAATATTTTAATTGAAACGAACTTCACAGTAATTGAGGAACGTAGCAATCATAAATCTGTATTGAATTATATGTGTCAAAGTAAAAAAATATTTTTCGAGTAAGTGTGATATTATTTATTTGAAAGGACAAAAGTTCTGTATTTCAGTGTGCACTATATCTCATCACTTAACATGGAGATGACTAGGTGGAAGTAAGACCTGGAAAAAAGAGAGTGGGAAAATAATTAAATAATTATGAAAAATTATGTTTAGATTACAAATATGTGAGAACATTGAATATATCAGGTCAAATTTAAATTTTATCAAAGTCTAAAGATGAATTTAGACAAAACTTTCCAGAAGAGTTTGAAAAAGAAATTATTTAAAATATTACAGTCTTGCAATTTGACCATTCTCAAAAACCATATATCAGCATCTGATAATGCATATTAAAAGATAGTTGAATACGAGGAAGAAAATACCGTTGAAACTTTAATATTCGCGACGTCCCTTTCTCAGAATAGTTGGGGCTTCCAAGGTTCGCAGAACATCCTCGCTGATAATCGTGTGCTCTTGTTCATTCTCTATCCACCACTCACTTGATCTTTTCTGTTTAGAGAAAAACTTAACCCATGGCCAGTCAATAACCTGAAAAAGATTTTTTTTAAAACATTTTTAACCTATTCCAGGGTATTTAAATTTTTACATATTTCTGTGATAGTGTTATTGAAAACATATTTATTTAAAAGACATTTATATTCTAATGACACTCAAAAAGGATTGGTTCTTCAAGAATTAGCAAACTATTTTATTTAGCATTTATTTCTTCTTCCACTTTTGAACACTATGTAATGAATATCGAAGATTCAAATTTGAGACAGATCATGCATACATGCCTAAATATTGACTTATAAAGATGCCATAATGGGGTAAAAGTATTACAAGCATGCTGTAAAACTGGATAATGAAACCTATCTCATGCAAGTTAAAAGTTTATGGTCATTTAATTAATAAACTAATTCTAATTTTCTATATTGTTATCTTTTGAGCGTGTTTGCATCCAACAAACTTACAACAGCTGGGAAGGCATTTGCACCATGAGTAATGAGTAGATATGTTCCTGTGATCTGAATGCTGTTATGAATACAAACATATGAATAAACGAAAATGACAATGAACATGATGTGAAATGAATTAATGGTAGATGATAGTGATCTTTGGTTTGTGATCTTTAAACAAAATTCGAATAAAATTGGTTGCTATGATTGGATATATGAATTAAAATGATCCAATGAAATGTAATATTTACGTGTAAAAAGGTTAATATTATTTTGTTAAACATTTACCTAATTGGACCATAACTCGGCTTTTCTTTTGTCTCATCTACATCAACCGTCATGGCTTCAAACGCCAAAGTTGTGGAACCATTGGCCATAGACTGGTCTTGCTTTAGGCCCGATACCTCGGACGGTTGGTCTGACTCAGTAGTGGAATCTCTGGCCATATACTGGTCTTGATTGAGGCCCGATACCTCGGACGGTTGGTCTGACTCAGTAGTGGAACCATTGGCCATAGACTGGTCTTGATTGAGACCCGATACCTCAGATGGTTGGTCTGACTCAGTAGTGGGACAATTGGCCATAGAATGGTCTTGATTGAGGCCCGATACCTCGGACGGTTGGTCTGACTCAAAAGTGGAACCATTGGCCATAGACTGGTCTTGATTGAGGCCCGATACCTCGGACGGTCGGTCTGACTCAGTAGTGGAATCACTGGCCATATACTGGTCTTGATTGAGGCCCGATACCTCGGACGGTTGGTCTGACTCAGTAGTGGAACCATTGGCCACAGACTGGTCTTGATTGAGACAAGATACCTCGAATGGTTGGTCTGACTCAGTAGTGGGACAATTGGCCATATAATGGTCGTCATTTCGGACTGGTACCTCCGTCAGCTGTTCTGACTCAGTAGAGGAACTATGGACCATAGACTGATCCTCTAACAGGATTTCTACATTCAAATGTTGTTCTGTTTCGGTGGTAGATTGTTCTGACTCAGTGGTTGAACCATTAACCATAGACTGGTCGTCATTCTGATCCGATATCTCTAACGGTTGTTCTGACACAGTTTTTGAACAATCAACCACAAACTGATCGCAATCCATCGCAAATGCCTTAGTAGGTTGCTTGGACTCGGCCGCTGAGGTATTTGCCAATGGCTGATTGCCTTCTAAAGCTTTGGATAGTTTCTCTAACGCAGATGTTGAACCATCTTCCATAGGATGATTGCCAAGCAGTGCTGAAACCCCTGACTGTAGTTTTATCTCATTTGGGGAATCATCTTCTGTAGATGTGTCATTTAGAATTGAAAGTTCAGAACAGTGTTCTATTTCAGGTGCCGAACGATCTGTCATTTGTTGAATCAGCACTAAATCATCCAATGCCTCAATTCTTGATGCATCTACGTTTGACTGGTCACAAGTTGCTGATTCTTTGTTATTAGTAGACAGCGCTGTGACATTTTTCGAGCCAATTTCCAAGAGCTGTTCATCACTCAAAGGTCGTTCGAGATCAACAGTAATGATTCTGTCACCTGTACCTATGGTATTTGCCAGTGTATCAGTTATGCAGTTGTCATACTCAAATGTAACCCTGAAAATAATTTAAAAAAACCTTTCTGAGATTAAAATGTCTAGTAATATTCATTGCTTTTTGTTTTCTTGTGTATTCCTTTTTATAGACTTTGGCATTAAAACAAATATGTGCAATGAAACAAAATCTTGTATTATGTTGCAGTAGTTTCTAAATTGCCATTTTACTTGTTAAGACTGGAAACGCATCTAAGTTATAAATATTTTCTTTGAACATATAAAGAACTAAAATTCAATCAAATTTAATTTCATTTTTTTACCTCACTGAAATTATGATATATTAATAGTGAAGTGTCTATTGTTCATGTGATCTGAAACAAATATGTATAGAGTCTAGTGAATATATCAAATTGAGGCGGTGTTTTTAACACTATTGTTGTTATTTTCATCTTTCACAACAAACTTTATATCACCAGCAATTAATGTGATGTGATTCGTTGACATTTTTTTTATCAATTCAATTTTGAAATTTGTTACTTACTCTGTTACTGTCTGCAACAACGTCATCATTTCAGTATCATCAAGAGCAAAATTGTCCTCCTCATCCTGTATGAAGTCCATTTCTTGAGCGACCACTGGAATTGGAGGAATCAATGGGACAAAATGGTTTGGCACCCAGTTTGTGTTCAGCATGTCATTCCTTGTTGTGCTCCACATAATCAACAAATCATCCGGTGAAGTTTGATTAACAACTTCTCGTGGTAATATTTTCCTGTTAAGCGTCAATCTTGGTGCTAAATCTCCACGTTCGGGATATATGGAATATAAAACTGCATTTGTACAGGACGACAAGGCGAATAATTGCCAAATTCCCATAAATACGCCACCATTTACAACGTCCATGGTTTCTGCTTCAAATATTCGATTTGTAACTGCAGGTGTTATCTTGTCTCCAACAATATAATGTTCTGAAAACATCGTATAAGTTTTTACGAGATTTGCAGCCTCTTTTTGGGGGAATTCCATACCTCTAATAAGATATTTATTGGATGTGTAATCGTCTTTGTGAAGGCACATTTCAATAACAATACGTGCCCTTATCTCGTCGTGTGCTGTTTCCTCACCAAAACAGGCAACACTTGCTGATCTGGGTAGACAGTTTCCGTCTCCAATGACTCGCACTGGCAACCATGACTTATATTCTTCTCGAAGTCGATGTTGTGGCAAGAGTCCCAATGCTTGCTTGTCTGCTATGAGATGATTATTCACCATATTAATGGTTTTGTTAATTAATAACTTATGAGTTAGAAATTCCTGGCTTTCACTAATCTCAATGCATTTAGCTTGCATATCATTGAAAGATTCAAAAGACTGTAGAATTTGCAAAATGCTATGGAAGTAATCTCGGCGATCCATAGGTTGAGTTAAGTCTATCTCTATGTAAGTGGCGTTAGCTTCTTCCTTTTGTTTCCCTTTGGTTTTGACTATCTTGTCTTTTGCTTTTCTATTTGATTGCCGAACGCCTTGGTTGTCTTTCTTAGCCGTCGACTGTTTGGGCTTCTGGATGACAGTTCTTTTTTTAGATGGTAAGTCTTTCTTTTTCTTTTCATCTTTAGTTCTGGTGTCATTTGCTGGAACTTGTTGGCCTTCTTTTCCTGTAGCTCGTTTTCGACTCTGTGCAGCATTTCTTTTTGTTTTTGTTTTGTCATTTCCTACTCGCTCCCACTTTTCAACATGGTCTATGTTTTCACATATACCATTTAGATCTATGCATGCCTTACAGAAGCAGCTTAATAAACGGGTTGCTAAGGTTTGATCTTCCAAAGATTTAACACCATGTTTCTTTCTTGTGTTTGGGATGCCTTTAACATTAATCCGGTCGGGTCTTTTTCTAACTATATCTTTCTCCTCAACAAACAGAAAAGTTCGCCTGCTGTGACAGCAACCATCAAGCTTATCGGAAGGCTTTGATAATGCTTCTTTCGCATATGCATGAAATTCCTCAGCATTGGTGACGATAGTTTTCCTGCCCATAACGGCATTTGAGACAGTGCGTTTTACCACTCCAAATTCGCCATCACATGGACCTTTCCCATGTCTTGTACCGAAAAAGTGTTTTTCTACTGGGAAACCATAATCCTCACAACCCTTCCTCACATCTTCGAAAGGTGTTTTAGACTTAAATTGGCTGGGAGCGCCATCGGAAAAATGGATCTGTTTATCGATCCCAATGTTGCTTGCTTTCAGATATTCGTTAGCTTTGGTAACAAATGTATGAACAGCATGAACATCATGATGTCTGTCTGATGTAACAAAAACTAGGCTCTCATTCATCGATGTTTTGCATGTCGGACATTGGTAATATGCAACGATTGAAAAAAGTGTCACTTGGCTGTGACTCCAATGAGCACTTTGGCATTCATCCTGATATAAGCAGGTATAGTTCTCTGCAAAGTCCATACAAAAGATGGTCCATTTGTCTGGAACATTTTTCGTCAGAGTGCTAAACTGTTCGTATTGCCAAACAGCGTTATGTAAATGGGCACTGAATGTCTCAATTTCATAGGAAAATTCTTCGATAAATGCATCAACACTATCTTTTTTCAGCTGCAGCATCTTCCTCGTCTTCTTTTTTCCTTGATCCATGATTGATTGATTTTCCCATTTGTGCCATTCCAATATGGTACATTTTTTCTTTAATTGGTTGGTCAAATCTGTTTTAAGTTTATCAGATCCGCACAAATCACAATTTCTTTCTATACAATTCTTTTTGTGGAACTTTGATCCGTTATCTTTCGGACACAGCGTTTCTGCTGACAGATCATATCTACTCTTCATGATACTCTTGCCTCCAATTATTAAATTAATTGCCTTTATTTTCAGTTCAATATTTGTGCAATATTCACATAGGCAGTTGTTGAAGACATTTTTATTCATTGTTTTAACATGCCTTGGGCGCAATGATGCAAATTTACTGAAACTGATACTGCTGTTTTTATTTTCCTCCCTAAATATTTTGTAAGCGTCCATGAGGCTTGAATTCTTTTTGGTTCAAGCGTTTTCTTAGAAACATGTTTTTTGTCCGGTAAGCACGTGGAATTCGATGGCTTTTTATAAAATTCTTCTATTTCTTTTACTGTATTTGAATCTAAAGCATCACTCCGTGTCTTGTTTTCTTCCCAAGTTCCCTTTAAATTTGAGCATTTCTGGGCAAAAGATAATGACAAACCCCAGGTTTTTCTTACATTATGCGACTTCCTTGTCCATAAAATGCTCGAAGCCAATATACGTCGTCTCTTTAACGCAAATTTGGATCTTTCGTACTTTTTACTTTTGATCTCGTTGATTATGTTCCCAACAGACTGGTCGTATAAGTCGAGTTTTCGCTTTTTTGAAGGATTATGCCTTCTTTATTTAAAGCAGCTCTTTTCCTTGGTGTTGCTTTTGTCGCTACAGCAGAGAGAACACTAGCAAATTTACTTGGCGATATTGGAAGATTTTTTTTTGCTCTGTATATGGCCTTTCTTTCTGCCTCTTTTGTAACATATCCCGGTGAGCTGCTCTTCTCGGATTTAGCTTTTTCCACCTCGCATTTTTTCAAACTGTTCATCCTTTCTGCATATTTCAGTCTCCTCTTTTCATTTATTCTTCTTTTCTTTTGAGATGTCATACTTTGCCTTTGTTTTTGCTTTGCGATCCTCCAGTATTCCCTTTTTCCTTTTATCTGGTTTCTTGTTTTTGGTGATGTGGCTGACGTTGAATTTGCAGTCGGGTTTTCCTTTTGATTAACATTGATAGTTTCTTTTTGTCTTTCTCTCCATCTTTGTACTCTGAGTCTTGTTAATTCTCTCTGTCGTGACTTCTCATCATCGATTAAACTAGCCCTGTATGCTTTGTTTCGAGCTGCCTCGGATTTTAGATAAGATTTGTATACGTCTTGATTTTGCTTCAGCTTTTCTCTAAATTCTCTCATTTTCTGTTTCCCCGACTTTCTTTCTTTGGGTTGTCCTGAATCATTGTCGGGTAATTTTAATTTCTGATTTTTTCTAATTTCTGACCTGAGTTTAATTTTCAGCATGTTTTCCAGAGGCCTGTGAATAAAACAATCATTGATTTTACTTCTTGTGTCCACGTGTAACGCTCGTTACATTATCAATTAATTTGATATGATAAAACTACTCATTGAATTGAATGAAATGAAATAATACTTTTAAATGAGCAATATATATATCTATAACTTAAAAAAATTTAAAGTATTGCATGATGTGTCCAGTTATCAATAATTGCAAATTGACAATCACGATCGTTACATATTTGTTAATTTGTTGTCTTTTGTAACGATTGATACACATATTGGTATCCACATGGTAACGATCGATTAACGAATGTAGTGTCTTTTTGCAACGAGCGTAACTAGCATTGAGGCAACAATGCTTGCAAAGTTTTAAACAAAGTAAGCTACTCATAAAATATCATGAATGTTTTTATTTTGAAAAATCAAATACAAATGTAATAATTTGTTGTTTATTATTATTGTAAAAACATAATGTAATAACGATCGTTACAAGTTTTGTTTGGAAACTACTTCCTGGTGTCCTCATGTAACGATCGAATAAATTCTGTGCTGTCTCTTTGTAACGAGCGAACTCATCATTCGAATTTCAATGCTTGCGAAAGTTTAAGACAAACTCAGATATTTATAAAGTATCAGAAATATTTAAATAAAAATCTACACAAATAAAATAAATTGTTTTTCTAATTATTGTAAACAAATAATGTAATAACGATCGTTACGAATTTTGTTTGGAAACTACTTTCTGGTGTCCATCGGTAACGAGCGATAACCTCCTCGTGTCTCGTTAGTATGCAAAGTGAAAGTGCGTGTTTGCAGACGAACTCAATGTGTGTGATGTGTTAAAATTATGAAAACTAATTACAGTTTTGTCCAAAATAAGATGAAATTGTATTGATAGATCTGCATATTTTTGATTTAGACGTAAAAAAAGCGCATCGATCGTTACCTGTATCGATCGTTTCTTCAGTGGACACAAACAAACAAATGTTGATCTTTCTTCCTATCTACACCATGGCTGCTGTATCTGGTTACATCACGTGAGTTTGGGATGGGTTTTAGTTAAAAACACATCAATTATGATAAAAGAAGTGACTGAATAAATTTTATGATTAAAAGAACGATCGTTACAAAATGGACACAAAATCATCACAGATTTTTAAATTACAATAATGTTGCTAATATTCAGATGCTAACTATTTTTTCCAGAGCAACTTACTCCCAATAAATCTAATTTCTGAAAATTATTATTTCATAACATATTTAGGTGCATGGCTGTCAAATACAGTTCTTATATTCTGGTGATTCTTTTGGACACTAAAGTAACAAGCGAAACCTCTTACTTAAAACGCTAAAAAATCAGAAAAGACACTTATGCCAACCCATTTTTTTATCATAAAAATTTAGGTATGCATTGTTTTAATAAACTTATATCATATCAGTGCGAATTAAATCCACCTGAAAAGCTTAAAGCAATCATACTTATAACCACTCTAGTAATGTCCCATTTATAAGTCATTACTTGGTACCAACTGTCATCTTTTTTTCGTTATAACGATAAATAAAGTAACAAAAATACAGTTATGTTATATTTTTTTATTACAATAAAGATCTTAAAATGTGTTAAAAAAGTATTTGTAAAAAAATAATGCAGACAAAAACTGGTAAATGGACTTCTTTCATGGTTACCCACATTAGTCATCACCACCGTAGAATGACCCGTATTAAAAGCTAAAGGATTTTTCTTGAATAAGACACATAAAAATTGAAATTAAAAATTTTTGCAGACTTTAAACTTCCAATACAGTTAGGATAAAAAAAAAATATATTTTATCAATGTGACATGATTTTAATTTGTTAAAAAACCATGAAAATTGATGTGCTTCTGCAAATTAAATTGTTTGCGACCTTTGTTGAATTTCTTATTCTTTTTGTTATTTTTCCTTGTTTTTGCATGATTGGAACATTTGTGCTTTTTTCCTATTAATACTTTTCACTTCTATGGTGATTTGCACTAACATTTGCATGTTCAATTTCATGCAAAGGGGGATAAATCTGAAAAAGAAGGTGAAAGTGAGGCTACAAAAGCAGAACAAACTGATCCCAACCAGGAAAAACAAGAGGAGACCTTCAAGGAAGAAACTGAAAAAGCAGATGAAAAGCAGCAAAAATCTGAGGTTTTTCAAAGTTATTACAAATTATGGGTGGTTGACCTGACCCTACTCTACAGCATTTCCAAATCTTTTCCTACTCCCGCCTCATTCCTTACAGCACTTTGCTACATTAAGCACATTGATGAACTTTATTTATTTTAGTTTTTTAAGGGTTTCTTGTATATAGACATCCCCCAAACTGGGAATTGCTGCTTGTGGCTTTGTCTTTCATGCTTGTTTAATTTATTGTTTAAGTTTTCACTTTGTTCCTCGAATGTTCTTTTGAAATAGAAGCATTGATTAGCCAGCAAAGCTTGGTGTAGGACAATTGAAAAGGTTTAAATTAGGCTTATTAGTTGTTAGACTGTATAGAAAATAATTGTTGACTGAATGAATATTTTTGTTGGATAAGAAATAGAGAATCTTACATTATTAGCCATATTTCTACAGTAAGTGAAGGTAAATTCTGTACAATTTTGATGTTAAATCCTAAAAATTTCTCACAAAGGCATAAAATATCACCATTTTGAGTGTAAATCAAGTACGATTATCAATGACTATAAATGTAAGATTTTTTTCCAATTCGAAGAATTTTTATTCATTTTTATCATTTCAAAATATATAAAGAAAACTGCATGTGCTGTTGAGTCATGTTTTCTTGCATGTGCAGTTGTGAGTTACTTTTTTCCACACTGATTGAAAGATGTGAACATTTTAACAGAATAAGAGAAATACATGTATCTTTTTCCAGTTAACAGCATTATATGCTCTTTGATTTTGATACACTCACATTTCAGTTAATATCAAAGCAAAATGATAGATTAACAAATCTTATTGTTTTGCAAAAAAGTTAAATAGTTAAACATTACATCTATTCAAAAAGCAAGATTTTGTCCTGAAAATGACATTTCCTGATATTAAATTTTTTTATAACCATGATGTAACTATCTGACTGGTCAGTTTCAACTCTATTATCACTTTGTGTAATAGAAGCATGTATTACACACAGACATTTCACTTGCTAAAGCACTAATTATTTTAAAAAGTTATGTTATTAAGACCATATATGAAACTGACTTTTTCATCAGAATTTATCTCCATAGGTCCCAGCTGATGAAGAAGACAAAAAAGAAAAGGCTGATGATAAACAAGATGACAAGACAGAGGAAGGAAAGAAAGAGGAAAACAAAACAGATGAAGCTTCAGATAAAAAGGTGGATGGAACTGACAAGGAAAATAAAACAGAGTCTGAACCCAAGGTTAACCCAGTACATATATTTTTAGAACTCATTATCCCAACTCATTCCAAGGGCAGATAAGTCATGGGGGAGGGTTTCTTTTGTGAGGTGTGCTCACAGTATGTCTTATTTGAGGTCGTTGTTAAATTTTTATCATCTAGTTGAGTCCATTTCAAAACAGTAACTCTTTATCCTTTTCATGATTTCGTTATTATATCTAAACCACACGTTTGAAAAATTATTATAGAGTCATTATAAAGGCGTAAAAATAAATGTTGTGTTTTTGGTCACATAACCTACCCTGTTATTGATCACCTGACCTAAAAATTTTTACTGCTTGTTTGAAAAAAAATTAGAAACCTTGGACATACCCTTTCATTTTTTCTCCCAAAAATGATAACTGCTTATATAAACTTTTCAGTTCTAACAGAAATACGATCACTACTTGTTTTTTCAAAAGAACATGGCAGAATTTATGAAGAAATGTTGCAAATTGACACAAATTCACTGTGTCTGCTATGGCTGACTTCGTGCAATTGTAAGTACCAACTGGTTGTGGATCCAACAAGATCTAATTTTCCAGCACGAACAAGCAAAAAATAAAATTTTACCAACCTACTGACCCTAAAAAATTATAGGAGGGTGATTGGAAACACAACATTATTTTTTTTTGGCTTAAAGAGAAACTTGTCCAAACAAAAACACTGTCAAATCATGCACAGTGACCATAAAGGACGAGGGTTGTTAAGACACATTTTTGACCCAATAATTTGGCAAAAAAATAAAAAGTGGGCAATATCAATTATTTTACATGTATACAAGAGGTATCTTAGGTGATTATGTCTCCCCCCACTATGGTGGGGAGACATATTGTTTTTGGCCTGTCCGTGTGTCCTGCGTCTGTGTGTCCGTCACAAAGTTTGAACTTAGAAAATTCTCATAAATTACCTTGTCAGCGCAACTCCTCCTAAACTATTCATCCGAATTTCATGAAACTTGGTATGCAGTTAGGACATCATATGTAGTTGTGCATATCACCGGGAAATTTCAATCGTCTCATTTTTGTGGGAGTTATGCCCCTTGAAACTTAGAAAATTCTCATAAATTACCTTGTCAGCGCAACTCCT
>JARWCS010000042.1:1217385-1249647 GCA_034783895.1 Geukensia demissa | reverse complement strand
TAAGGATGTATTTGAAGGGCAAATAAGGCCAAAATACTAGAACTGAGGATGGTATCATGAATTTATGGAAGAAATATTGATGTAAAGAAAAACCAGTTATTTGGTTAAGAGATGAAGACCTTTGACATTATCTTATTTTTTGCTTGATTTCTTCTTTAAATATTTTCAAGGGATTATTTAAAACTTTGGATATAAGCAAATCTACTTTTTGTCATGTTCATATTGTAAATATGTTATTGTTAATAATTTCCAGTTTTGCACATATATTTTTGTCTCACATAATGATGCAACTGTTTTACCTCAGTTTTATCTGAGAAGTTGGCTCAATTATCAGAAGCTGGCTAAGCAATTATATTGCTGAAACTATATACATAAATATTTTATGAATTCTACAATGCCAGATGAGCCAGGTGGAGATAACTCTGCCAAAAACACAATTTCATACATTACAATATTGGTACTCATAAATACAGTTGACTATAATGCATAAATAAGATAACTTTGTTAATTTGTGCACCTTACCTATAATAAAATGTTAAACTTCTTTGGTCTTGCATATCATCTTTGGCTATCAGAATTATGAGTTACTAAGGATAAGGGATAATTTTAATATTCATAAGGAGGTTTTTTAATATTCATAAGGAGGTTATGAAATAACGACCATTCTGACAAATAAAACAAGAAGTCTCACCAGGGCCGCTCTGGCCCGTTACAATATCCCTAAATGTTTTAATCTAAAATCTGTCCTGATTCAATTTTCTACAATAGACAGTTATGATTTTTCTACTCTTCATATCGTTTTAGCACACAAGATTATTCAGAAAAAATCCTATCCTATCAATTGGTCATTCACAAGTCTGGTTGTTATACATGCTGCAATAAATATGATTCCTATTTAGCGAGAAATCTTATAACAAATATACTTGTTGGACACCATCTGACATGACAGCAGCGGTCGAATTTCGTCTTGATAATATCTATGTACAATTTGACAAGACGGTTTATCGACAGATAGATGGCATACCTATGAGCACAAACTGCGCTCCCTTAATTGCGGATATATTTTTTTATATTGTCATGAATCCCAGTTTATGACAAAATTCAGAAAGAAACTTCAAAACAGGCCAAGGATTTAGGGGGCAAGTTTAATAATACTTGTAGATATTTGGATGATATTTTAGCTTAGAATATAATAATAAAGTAATATATGAATCCAAAAATTTGCAAAAGAAATTTATTCTTAAGAACTTAACTGGAATAAATCTAATATCAGTGATGATCAAACTCCCTTACTGATATTGATTTAAAATTAAACAAGGTTGTTTATACTAACATTAATGATAAAAGATACGATTTTCTTTTCCAATAGTTTACTTTTCGTTTTTTGATAGGGACGTGATTTATCTTCACCCTTTAGGGTTTACATTTAACAACTACTTCGATTTGCCCGTATTTGCACAAAAGTTTCTGACTTAAATGATCACAATACACATCTTGCTGATAAACTTATGCAGCAGGGATAAACATATCTCAAGCTTCTCTAGACTTTTACAAAATTTTATAACCGTTAAAAGATTTAATACAAAAATACGGCTGCAAATGTAGAGTTTTGATAAGAAAAGGGATCACGTCCTACGTTCTATGGAACCATGACAAATTTAAAAATGATCCTTTGAATCTCACCGTTCCGTTAAGTAGACTTATCCACAAGGTGTACAAGTTCGACGTTGCAGTCAAGACATTAAATCTTTTAGTATTGGTACAAATATTAATAAACGGATCGCGTCATTACACATATATTAATAACTTATCCTAACTAATCAAAGGGAAAGTGGCCCTCATTTAATGTTGAAATATAATGTAAAATGGAAGACTTACAATGGTGAAACACGGTAATGATCTGTTCTTCCAATATGGGGTCCTGAAAACGTCAATAGGATTCACCCATAGTAAAACCTCCAATAAACTATTTCTTGCACGCGCTATGACTTCATAATAAGTTTTGAACACAAAATTGCGACATCACAATGAATTTTTGGACAGCGTATATAAAAACAAAAACCATTTTTCTTAATATTTACGTATTTACAACATTAGAATAAAAATAATTTATGGCTACCATAAGTTTCCTTCTATTTTGAACATTGGCTGTCATTGTTTTCATAAGTTATAAAATTAATGAGAAAACAACTCCATCCAATGTTAAACATCAACTGATGGCTGCCATGAATTATTTCTTAAATAACTTCATGTTGATCTATGACAAAGACAATAAATTTACTTTCCACAATGAGGTTCATAGAAGTGATGGTTCTGTTGTTATTTCTGCTACGTTTAATTTGGGACTTCTTCATATTTATACTATCAGCCTGCTACCTAAACATGCCAAAGGCCATTTGAGCTTTTGTAATCAGTTTGCGTCAGTTGTCCGCTCGTAAACGTTTAGATTTTCATCTTATCTTCTGAAACCACTAGGCCAGATAAAACCAAACATTCAGGAAGCATCTATACAAAGCTTCCGCGTTTCGTAGTATTGCAAACATGGCTGCCCCAGGTAATTCTTGTTCCTGATTGGCCGATTAAAAAAACAACTTTTTTTAAACTGCCTGACCAAATGGAACCAAATTTGACAGAAAGCGTCCTTTACGTAGTTACTGATGAGAGATTACTGTTTAAGATGTACATTAAGCATACCCAAATTTCCCAAGTATATTCATCATTCATAAACTTGTATTTACATTTTTTTTTCATTTCTTTTGGTCCTTATTTTCGAACTTCTTCTTATATTATTATTAGATATATCTTAGAAAAAGATTGCGGATAATCTTAGGACTTTTAAGGACAAGTCTGATATGTCGTACTAATGGTCTCTTAGAATTTTCCTTCATGTAGATACGATATCCCAGCTATATATGAAAATGTCCTAAGTTAAATAGCAAAAAATGATAACAGGCATGTTGTGATGCTAGCTAAGTAAGTAAGTAAGTAAGTAATGACTTTATTTATAGAGGGTAACACAGTTATCATGAAAACAGCTAATCTATGTATAGTACTCTTGGTCCTTATTTCTGCTGGTCTGCAGATTTTTGAAGAAAAGGTTCCACAGCTGACAATAGTTCGAAATTTTCATATGGGAATAAAATCTAAACTGATCATTTAATTCACAGATTTTATTATATAGATCATTTCTTAGTATTACATTCCATAATATTAAAGGTTGTGTACAGAAAACCTGTTGGGAACACGATCTATATTATGTTATGTTAATTATGTGAAAACTGAGGGGTCACAGGCTCTTCAAAAATCAGCAATTTCTAATCCATCTGCAAAATTATACTTTTAAATCAGTGTCCTCAATTTACCTCGTAAATTTATTCCAAAATAAGTGTGCCAACTCCATAAATTAGTTTTACACCTGCCCCCGTCGTACCCGCTTAAAGTTACATTCTTTTCAAATATTTGTTTACCTTTTCAACCGTAAAAGTTTGGAAAGTTTTCTATACTTTTAAAAGTTTTGGCGGTGGTTTTGATGTACCCCTGGTATAAATTAAGAGGACAGGTGTGTTCCCTCTGTTTCGGGTCATTAGTCAAACCTGTCCCATATTAAGTGATAATGGGTCTCCCAGTTTTGGAACACGCACCCGTAATTTATCTGCAAACCCTTTAGTGTCGCCGCCAAATTTTACACCACAAATCTCATTAGCGTCGTTTAATTTTCGTCCCTTGTCCAGTTTCTGTTAAATTTTATATGAGGTGGCAATTATAAGGAAAAAGCCAATTTTGGCAGTTTTCAGTGTCCAAACAGGTTTTGAGGGTAGGTTGGGGGTACATTTCATACCTAAAAAAAAACCGAATAGTTTCAGATATAACAAAACGAACCGGCACGTAGAATTTATTGTTTTTCGTGATTAATTGTAGAAGCATGCATGATTTTTATATTATTTGAAAGTTATCTTCATTACAGGAAATATTTAAATAAGTGGATTTTTACTGTATATTTTAATCCCAGATTTTAAGTAGGCCAATACATGTTTGTGTTGTCCCAGTACACTTGTGTGTCTCTTTTAAAATTGCTTCAATAAATATTTGTATGATTATCATAAACATAATAATAAACATAAAAATGTTAATCGAAAAACGTTTTGGATCTTTCGTGACAGTTTAATTTCAATTTTCTCTTTTACTTTTCGTCCGTGATCTCTGCGCCGAGACCAGATCAAAACAACATGACTGTTGTCCTTAAATGTAGGAACTGCCTATATATACTCTTCCGGGACATCTGACTTTTAAGATTTTTAATTCTGTTTGTGTAGTGAGAAAATTGTATATTCATTCCTATTTCTGTGTTTATGATTTCTCATTTTTGGCAGTGCTACATTTTCTTCATGTATTTTTCCAAAGTTGTCTTTTTTCTAGATTCAGACTGTCAGTTCTGTTCGTTCGTTTTTTTCTTCTATAAAATAAAATAAAAGGTACCACACGTGACTCAGATAATAAATAAACCCAGCTAACCAAATACAACAAGATACAAATTGCTTTTTGTTCTTTCTTATTTTATTTTTGGTAAAAGAAAATCGATGTCGTTTCTTCCATTAATATTACTTTGATTAATGGCCCGGGTCACAGATCATATCTTACATTTCAGAAAATCCACATATCAGTTTGTTCCAGTCTAATTTATCCGGATGACCAATGACCCATTAATATTCAAATGCATGTTCGGAAACTGAGGGTCACTGTCCATATCAACTTTTGTTAGGGGCAATAATATCAGAGCGAATCAATGGCACGTGCCGGCCACGCGACATCGCGTGCATACCCTTGTACTTTTATCAGAACTTTCAACGCACTCTCTTTGTATGCATGTAAATTAGAATCCGTTTGTACCTAGAGGGAACCAGTGTGTCTGTCACCACACTTTTTATAATTATTTCCAGAGTCAAATTGGTCGGCAGAAATCCATGAGAACTAGCTTTTTTCGCAAATTACGGCACGCCGCAGACTTAATATATCTAAATATCTCAGCAAAATCTTGCTTCATTCGAATAAACTGCCATATACGATCTGTTTTAACTTTGATATACTATATCTGAAATGCCAAAATAAAGGCAAGGGTAGGTATGAGGGGAAGGGGAGATTCTTCTTATATATGATGAAATAGGGGATTGCTGTTGGAATGGATAGCATTTTAACTTCATTATGCAATTCACATTGAAATATGTGATTATATCATTAAAAGAGGTTAAAAATAAATACCCATTAGAATGAAAAATAATAACTTCATGACTAAAAATCATGGTACAGACACGAGGATATATTCCCGTCATGCTAAATGTTAGCAGCACGACCGGGAATTAAGTATTCGAACGCATCTACACAAAAGAACACCACAGAATTGTTATTTTTTATTCTATATCATGAAAAATTTGTAAAAGTGTCTTTTATTACAAAATATAATTTATGAAACTACATGCAGGGATGTATATAACGTCCCTGCTACATGTGATGGATTTATTTTTAACCCCTGTTGCTATGGTTATTTTAAATATTATAATTGCTGTGGTTCATTTATAATTTAAACAATCAAAATCAATCGTCTTCAGAGAACCGTAAAAATTCATAAAATCATCAGATGCATTTCAATTTAAATTGTAAATCTATTTCTCACCTGCCGGAACAACTAGCCACGCCCCTTTCTACCTGTCGCGAGCCAGTCACGTGCCTGATCAAATTAAATCTGTCAGTGATTTGAATGATAACCGATTATCAGGTGTCTATCGATTTATACTAATATTCTGCTAAATCAACAATAAGGCATATGTTTTTTAATAGACTTGTACATCGCTCCGATGACCCCAGATATTGACACATGTAATTCGTAATGATTTTGTAAGAATGACAAATTTCTGAAAATGTTTTCCCACGAGACCTGGAATATTTTTTACAACGAGAAATTCATATATCAGTCGTTTTTTGTAAATATAGTTTTGAAAATAAAATCTGAAATAAATCGCAACGCACCTTTTTATATTATCAATAAAGTTATTATTATTATAATAAAAACATAAAACTGGTTTAACGACGGACCAGTAAATAAACAGGGGTGTATCCAGGGGGCAGGAGCCATGGCCCCCTTTGAAACGCAAAAATAGATTAAAAAAGGGGGAAAAAATGGGGGAAATTTTGGTCTTAATCTCCATTAGAAATGAAAAAAAAGATAAATCGAGAGGTCCACAAAAGGTGCCCCCCTTTTCAAAAAGTCTGGATCCGCCTCTGATAAAAAACATTACAATACTTTATAACCCAGGGCCAGTGCAGCTCCTTAAGTAAAATATGGTTATTGTATGAAGTGTTTTGGGAAAAGCTCTGGGTCATGTCCAGTGTTTTACTTGTCACACGACCACCTTAGCCCACCTTTGGTGTACAAAGTGGAATCTCTTGGAATTTCTTTGTGTTATGTTTTATTTGTATTGTCCTGAAATGACTTCTTGCAATAAAGTATATTTAAATAACCATGTTTTACGTGCGGATCGCATTATGTTACTTATGTACATGTTCATGTATTGTTATTTCTCAAATGAGTATTGTCTGTATTAAATAAATGTCTTTATTAATAAATATATTTAAATTCAAATTGAATTGCAGTTATATCAAAATGAATAAGACGAAGCTGAGACAAGGTTTCAAGGTTCAAATCAATAAATATATTATACATCCATTGAAATTAAATTTTGAGCAGGAGGTTGAAATTTTGTATTGTTTACACAGAGATTTTAAATAAAAGAAAACATTCGAACGCAATATGTCTAGAAAACTGTAAAGTGTTCAATATTGACACCTACTTATGAAAACAAAAACGAACAGATTGGGATGCCGTTACCTAAACAAAGCCAGGTAGCGGTGTATAGCTGAAACCGTTATAGCCTCGAACTCAAATTAAACAAAAAGTGTGACCAGCGCGTGCGAGTCATCACCTAAATCGAATACTGTTGTAAACAACACTAATTCTCCTTTGTCATGTGGACAAACAATCTATTAGTACTGATTAGTAAGCAGGTGGCCGAAGACTGACCACTGAGGATTGACAAAAAGTGACCATTGTTACGTCATAATTTTTCTGACAGATGGCAGCTGAAATTGACAACGCTCAATTAGTTTCGAATTTACAAATCTTATTTGATAGAAATTGGGGTAATTTTATTGACGCAGATTTTGAAAATGACAATAAAGATAAATAATTAAATTATATCTTCTTTGAAGACGAAACTTCAAACGATTTGTAAAATGTTGGCACACAAACGTTTAGAAGGAATATTTTGCAAGAATCCATGTCTATACACTGGTTTCTTACAAAACTGCAACTATTGCAATATATAAGGCATCGATCAATGGATATTCGGGGTAGGGACATGGTTTTGATATTTTCTCAAAAAGATCCTATGAGTGATGACCCTTGAAAAATCTTTTCCAGAATGAAGGTTTTTGAAAATAAAAAAATCTGACCGAGACAAATATAAGAAGATACGTACCGCATCATGTAATTGGTCAGTAGGACCTGGGATTGTGATTTTTAATCCCAGGTAGGACTATGCCAAAAATAATTCCTTATTAATCGAATATTATAGGTAGGAGCGAGTGGAAAATAGTTTTACATTTTTTTAACTGCATGATGGCAATGGCGCATAACTCCTTAAAATTGCCGCAGAAAAGCCAATTATTAGGGTTGGATCCCGATTTTTTGTTGTAAAGGGGAGGGGAGGGGTGAAAATTGTCGCGTAGCGGGATGCAAGTGGTGTAATTGTTTTGGGCTTACAGGCTCCACAAATTAAAGGAAAACCATACGATGTATATTTTGGGAATGCCAAGTCCCCCTCTGCATCTGCCAGTGATTATTTGTACAGTAAATTTTGACTGTCATAATATGCCTTAAATTGTAACAAGCAAATGTTTTGGCTATTTATTTTTAGAAACAGTTAAGTCTAAATGCTTGTTCTTATAAAAAAAATAATTTGATCAGTTTAATAATATCTTAAATCGCAAACAAAAGAAAACGTTTTTTTTTTATATAATGACCACCTGTCATTTTTATTTGCTGTGAAAATATCAATTAAACAAATACAATTAATCATATCCTTTCTTATTAATATTTCATAACTCTATCATTATAATATTTTGATAACAATTGAATTTTGAAAAAATATCTCTGAAAACGAAATGTGGTAACCACGTACCTAATGAACATGTAGTCAATATTAGATACAAACGTTTTGAAATATTTGCTATATTAGAAACCTGTCAGCAATAAAAATGTGATGTACTGAATTATTTAAAAAACGAAATGTGTAAAGCGAAAGTTACAGACCCCGGTCCAAATTTTTGTACAACTTTTGGATTTATAAATAATGTATGCATAGACCAATTAACTTATGTTATTGGCGTGGGAACTTTAGAATATCCTGTAAATTTTTCATGGTAATACCAATGCAGAGAGTTATGTTTATTTATGATGATTAGAGGGGTCCAGAACGTTAAAAAATGATTTGGGGAGAGGCGAACTCAGTTTTTAGAAAGGTGCGTTCTGAAAATGGTTTACAGGGATCCGTGTCTATGATTGCGATATTTTGTCATTTTAGAAGCAAATGATAACTAAAAGTCTCCAATTTTAGTGCATTTTTCCACAAGAGCAGAATCAGACCTAGAAACCCATCTTTCTGTTGGATACTAAAATTCTGCAGACCTTTACAGATAGTTCTAAATAAAAATTTGGTACCGACCACTGGCACTCGTCTCTATTGTTTTGGGTTACAATCCATACTTACCTACTTTCAGAAGGTTTGGATAGTAACCTCAAATAATAAAAAGTGATTAAGAGTGGATAGGTCACACAAAATAGAAATTTGGTTAGGGTGCATGGATGATAACCTCAAATAAAAGAAAGTGTGTTAGTGTGGAAAGTAACCCCAATTAAAAGAGAAGTGTTTAATGTACCGACTTTTTTTCACTATTTGTGCCTTATTTATGGCTGTTAAACTGCGCCTTGAAAGTGAAAACTAAGGAAAGCACGAAATCTATGGAATGTGGGCAAACTATGATATATATATTTAAATCAAAAGAGGTATGGCTACATTCAAAAAGAAAAATAAATTTTTATTAAAATGTCGTAATTGATATGTCTCTGGTTTAAGAAAGTATCAATTCATATAACCCGTATAATTGCATAAAATAATGTGGAATAGGGATGATTTGCATTGATCCGCATATAATTAGAAAATAGAATATGCACCTGGTTGCTATGACAGACACAAAAAACAACCACAGACAGGTGTAACACAAGTAAAACATAAAATCAAGGTAATATTTGAACAATCTTTCATTTTTAAGGTCGGACACCTGTCAAGAAAAGAGAAAAGGATGTCGAAAAATAAATAAATAAAAACCTCCCTTCTATTAATCAAAATAATCAGAAAGTTCCTGTTTATACAAAAAATATAAATAATTCACATCGTTGGAACTTTCTCTGCAGCTTTCAAAGAGGACGATTCCATTTTGCCATCGATATAGGGGTGTGAATATTCTTTGTTCAATGGCACGCGACGGGTTAACAAAAGCGATAATGGATTTGCCCAGTCAATAATAACGGCAAACCGATTGAATTTGCAATCTGCCGGAATATAAAGACTCGGGGGTCAAGAAATTTTTGTCATTCTTATTTTTTCTGTACAGGGAAATTATTGTTGTTGTAATTTTGTCGTCTGTGTGGCTTTTTCTAAGTGTGTGTATTACTAGCTGTTAAAATGGTTGTCGCTACCGGAGGTACGTTGTATTTTAACTAACTTTTTAATTTTAATTTATTTTACTTACTAACTGTTAGTTTATTTTGTTGCTAACTTGTTTCATTTTGCTTGTTTTATGTTGTAAACTGCACTTTTTGAAAAGAGAATGACATCATATTTCCGCTATATTGATTTTATTTTAGAATTTAAAAGAAATGATAAATTATTGACAAAATTGACAATTAAACAATTAATATTCAGCTCCGCATGATACTGGTTTTGAATCCACGCAACGATTGTGCTATCTCAAAGTAAACACACAGTGTTATAGGAAAATTTATTTGCAGTAGACGATGAATTATATTTTTATCAGTGAACTATAATATTACAAAATCTTCTCAATGGGTGCAGTAGCTAAGAATCTTAAGGAGAAAGCGTGCAAATGCGATTATCTGCATGAGAAAACATGGTTTCTGAAGAAAAAAAACGCATATTACATAAAAGATATCTAGATTCCATTCCATCTTTATCAGATAAAATTTCGTCATTATAAATTTATCATTGTGGGCGCGATTTTAGATTTTACTCCATTTCAACAAACTGGGGCTCAAGATAGGATTAATAACGGTGTAAGACCAGACGAATCCCAGCGGGAATAAAACAAATAATTACTAAGTGAAGTAGCGAAGTTAAGAAGTAAATAAAATAAACTGTCTTGTGAGAATGTTTAAGAGGAATTAATCTAATAGATTATCACACTATGACCTGAAACACCAACCCTACAGTTCGAAGGTTTTACATTGTGTTAAGCATCAGCCAGTGAATTATAAAAAAAGATATGAAATTTAAAAGATATAAGATTTCCGAATTTGTGTGTAAGAGGTTTAAAATAAGATTAATTTTTGCCTCACTAAACGCATGACTTGCTGAAATATAATACTGCATGTGTTTTTTTGAATGGAATTTTGATAATACCAAATTTACTGAGAATTTGAACAAACGATTTTATATCTTCAAATGAAACGAACAAATCATTTTATTTCAAGGGCAGGAATTTCAAGAATGCATCTTCAAACTTTAGAAAAACTAACAGACAGTAAATGAGAAAAAACTGGATTTTTAATTAATGCAGGATCTATTAGAAAGGGAGATTGATTGCCTCAGACAGCTGCCAAATTTTTCTGATGGTTTTCGTATGTAGTGCTAAAATCTGAAATAATTGAATGAAGCGATTTTTGATGTTCTTCAGTTATAGAGATAAGAAAATGCTGTAAATTAGACAAGAGTACCTTATAAATCTTCTGATGAAAGGAGAGAATACATCTCTCCTGTTTAATTTAGATTTTGTTAAATTTAATGCGTAAAATGTTTCATAACAGTCCTTTCAAATACATACTTTATTGCGTTTCTAAAATGTTTGTTTATCGTAAAAGTAAATTCTAATAATAATAATAATAATAATAGTTTGTTGTCTGTAAAACACATTAGATTACCTTATTTTTATTTTTTTTTAAAACAGTACAAAGACGTATGAAATATTCCCCCCGCGAACCCCAACGGTAAGGTGTCGAAATCTAGACGACAGTTGGCCCACTAATTTGACCATCTGTTAGTATATGTTTGTTTTTGAATGGGTAACCCCGCTACCGACCTCAAAGGGGTCACCGTTCTACACTTACCAAACTAATAGATTATTAAAGCGATTAATAACCATGATGAAGAGAATACGACATGTGTTGTCGTTTAAAAGGATGCATTTCAATTATTCAAAAACTTGCAAAACTTTACAAAAGTTTGGTGTCGTCTGCATGGTGCACTTGAGCTATTATTTCATTTAAAACTGGAGTGAATTTAAATAAACGAACAGATGTTGCGTATTTCGGAAGAAAGTTTTTTTTTTTTCTATCTGTTAGCGAAATAAAATTTACTATAAATACATATTTGCCACCCTCTTCATAAACTAAACCATCACACTAACTACCAGCACGTGAATCTCAAAGATAGTAGATAAAATTTTCATTTTTATTTTTATAGACAGATTTAACTCAAATTGCATAACAAAACCATAGGGGAATGAGCATAATCTTTTCAAATATTTTTGATAAAATTTGACCTCGAAGTAAAAGTTCTTTGTGTTCAAAACTACCGGCAGCTGACGTTTCGTTAGCAGATGTACAAGTTTTGTTTATGAATAGCGAGTATTGTTATAAATTTGGACGGCTAAATTTGGATGTACGCCACTGCATTTGAAAGATGGGCATGCACGCGTGTTCATTTCTTCCAGATCTCTTGATGTAATGGCAGTTTAATTAAAAATGAATCTGATTTACAAATCTACCTTTCCTTTTAGTAGAAACAGATGTTTTTGTTTTTAAGCGAACGGTAAAATTAGAAAGAATTTTTGATGAATGATCTAGAAAATATGCCCACTAATTTCATTTTGATGTTGCCATAATCACCTGGATATAAGGTGCACGGAAAAATAATGATAAAAAATTTCATAAGTATTTCAGTGTCAAAGTTACCTCCACCTCCACACCTATAAATTCACTTCCCTGGTTCAACCACACCAAATATTTTTAAGAAGGCATGATAAAAATGTTGTGAACAAACCCTTTGCCTCTTAACAAGTTGAGTTGCTTTTCTGACCTATTGTCCATCGATTTGTTTCAATCTTCAAATCTCTTTGACGTAAACAATTTAGTGCTTATCGATCGTCTGCTAGCAGGAAGACAATAAATGGCTTTCTCTCCATTTTCCTATCTTTCTTTCTTTATCTTGATCGACTGTCTTCATTTCTTTTGATCAGAACAATTTCTGTCTGTCAGTTTGAGCATGTTGGTAGAATACAAAAACTCGTTTATTTTTCAAATCATACTTGTATGTCACAGTGATTTAACTCTGTTTCTAAAACCTCAATTGTTCATGATTTTGATGTGTCGGGATGTGGATAGGGGATATTGATATAGAGAGGAAAATCGGACCATAGCAGAGACCTGCTTGCTCTTTTCCACTGGGATTTGCCTTTTATTAGATGTCTGTGGTGTGGTCATATTGAACATCTTAGTTACGCGTAATATATTACTGGTCTTATTTCTTGCAGATTTTGATTGAGTAAATTGGTCTCCCTTGAATGAATACATGTATCTTCCTGAGATGCCTATGAATTTCGGAAAAAATAATTTAAATTTCGTCCTTATCTTAAATCCTAATTTTCATAGATCACTGGTTCCTATCCTCAACTAAAAGCTAACGGAACCCAATTCCATCAGTTGATTATAAACCATATTGATTTTTCCGAGGCAGATCAATTTCTATTCCCAAGCCGACTTAGAAATTATAATGCTTTTAGGTCTGACAATATTGCATCCGAGATAATGAGTCATTGATTTCTATCGAAATTAGAACGCAAGACATTCATTATTCTGCGAATCGTTAAATCCATGTCTAAATCTCAAATAACGACCAAAAACGGGTGCAGCGTGACTTCCAAGCATGTTTGTTGATATGAATGAGTGGAATGTCAAAATAATATGCAGAAATGAAGTACACACTTCCTGCAGAGACATACATTATTATGTTTTTGCGTCTGCTTTCTGGGTCCATTTTTAGAGGGGGTGTGTGTGATATTTTATTTTCAATAAAACGAATTAAAATGAAATGTTATGATGATCTTTTTACTTCTATTTCTCCTTGATTTCGCCAGCCACAAGTTGGTATAGTTTGGGGAATTATACCAGGAGAGTCAACTGTATAGTGTCTGATTATAAAATCAATTAGTATTTAATCCCTGGGCAAACCATGGGAACAAATAGATGTGTTGATAGCTATAAAGACCAAATCATCTGGAATGACAGTAATATTTTTTTTTGTATTTTACAACCTCGCTTAAGATTTTAAACGACACTTTCTGAATTTACATTTTTTTTGTGCGTAAACAGAACCCAAAAATGAAATCTCAAATCAACACCGTAGATACTTATCATTTGGTACATTTTTTTTAAGGAATCATAGAGTCTACTTTAAATTCGATTTTCTCCGTTTTCTTCCGAATGATTTTGAAGTGATTTTTAAACAGCTCCTCCAGATATATCTAATGAAAACCAATAAGTTCCATGGGTTCAGTTTCCACCTGCCTCGTTCATCGATCACAGAAAGTGAATGGAACCACTCCAACTTTAATCTTGCAGTGAATCATTTTTCGTTTTATGTCTATTGATCTGTTGCTGTATATAACTAGCTCATTAAGACAACGTAATTACTAAATCAATCAATTTATTGACCTGATTTTATCATCAACCTCGGCTGTGTTGTGCATACAGGCTCATACACTGACAAAAAAGTCTTACAATGAATATTTCATTCAAATTAACCTATGATTCATTCATTGATTTATGAATATTTTGGTGTCTAAATTATCTTTAAATTGGCTGAAATTTATTGAGAAAAAAACTGAGTGATTGGGTTGTCAGTTGTTGCAAGTGTTTCCGGAAAACGGGTGCCATTCCGTCTTGTGTCTAAATTAGTAACTCCTCAAAGCAGGAAGTTGTATGGGCGGTAAAAACAAATTTTATAAAGGATAAATTCCGTTATTTTTACAGAAGATAGAAAACTTTTTGTTGGTATGTTAAATAAACAACAGACGGAAGATGATGTAAGACAGTTATTTCAGCCATTCGGAACAATTGAAGAATGCACAATTTTGAGAGACCAGAATGGGAACAGTAAAGGTAAAAATATTAGTTTTTCATGTTGTATCACAGCTTTTATTAAAAGACACATAGGTGTCTTTTGTTACCAGATCACGTGCACTTTTTGCTATCTTATTTATCCATGTCAAGCTCTGTGACGAGCAGTATATCATACCGTTTGTCCCAGAAATGGGCATGGTCGAAACAAGTCCATGCCTACTTATATCTGGGATTAAAAAGGCACATGTGTTTCTTAGTCCCAGGTTATATCTACTATATCTACACCGGGATTAAAAAGGCACAAATCCCAGAACTACACAATGACTGGTTTAAAAAACTTCCTGCACCAATAGAAATATTTACAAATTGTTTCCTCTGCCCAGAGGTACACCCACCGTTTGTTGGTATTGCTACTGTACTGTATGCTGGGAGTAAATACTCCCAGAGCTGTATGTTTCTGGTCTAAGTTTTAGGCGTAGTCCAAATAATAATGAGGTGTATAATCTTTGTTTGCCAATCTGTTTTGCAGTATCATAATTTTGTTTTTCTATCAAATGTGCAAAAGACATATAAAACATTTATCCAGGCCAGCCCAGGGAAGGTGAACACAACAAGCCCGTCCTTCTATTGCTATCAGTGCTTGTACTATGAGCAGAGCTTCTATCAACCCATATTAACTTATACCAGAATCAAATCAGATTTAAAACTGAGTCTCAGATAGTATTTTCTGGTTGCTGTGATATCTATTACAAAGTAGTCTCAAAGGAACTATATTTGATTAATACTTGTTCAGCCAATGTTAAAAGCACAGGTTGTCAGCCATAATTGCATGGTTAGAAATTTTTTTAAATTTCATCAATATTTTGTAGGCTGTGCATTTGTCAAATTCACCAATCACACGGAAGCACAATCAGCTATCAGTGCCCTCCACGGTAGCCAGACGATGCCTGTGAGTATTCTTTTATTATGTCTTTCTGGTATTTAACCACACCATTACAGATTTTTGGTGATCTCTTGATGTTATAGTAAAATTTTTTCTTTAAATCTAACTTGATGTTATGCAGAGAATTTCATATATCAAATGGAATAAACATTACTTTAAGAAAGTAACATTTTCAAAAATTGAAAATTTCATATTACATGAAGGATTTATTGACAATGTTGACTTGTTTATGTTGCTAGAAATAAAATCGAATATGTAAACACAATTATTTTAACAACAACAAATGTCAAGAATAAAAAACTATTTTGAAGAATTGTCCATGGATTTGTTATGATTAAATTTGAAAATTTAGAATTAAGATTTGCCATGTTTTGATATTTATTTGTTTGTGAACTCCTTTAACTATTTTAATTTTATCCCTTGTTGACAGATTACTCATTCTTTTATCATGTTTATTTTTGTATCTAATCAATAAGCAGCCACAAAATTCATGCAAAAATCTCAAATCATGAAATGTATACAAAAGAAAATATAACAGTTTTTATTTGTCTGCTATCTTCCCATTTCCAGTTTGATGGTGCTGAGTGCAGCTTCAGTTCATTTATTGTAGAAGCTCATTATAAGACTGTAAATTATATTTTTTTTTTAACAACGAGAGAACTCACTAGACTAATGAGTAGATATAATTAGATTAACTAACAATAACTGAAGTCAACCTTCGTTAATTAACAATTTTAGTGGGATTTGCCTACAGTACAATGAAGAATGGTGTAATAATTTGTTACTGTTTTATTTTTTATGAAATTAATGTGCCTTGTAATATTTTATTGTTTAAATGACTGGTCCAGATTATTGGACCATTCCATTCTTTGGAAATATTTATAAACACAAATTAATATAATTTAACACTCAATAGTATTTTCTGCTGTTCCTACATAATAATATATTGTTTCTCAAAGGGTGCATCATCTAGTTTAGTTGTAAAGTTCGCTGACACAGAAAAAGAAAGACAACTCAGAAGAATGCAGCAGATGACTGGTCCCTTGGGTCTACTGAACCCATTCGCAATCTCTCAACTTGGTGCTTATGGAGCATATGCTCAGGTATGGAAAAAATTATTTAAATTAGAAAATTTAAATAGAATTTAAAAAAAATACAATAAAAAAGATCAGAATAACCCATTGTCTTCCATCATGGCATCAAATCTTTCATTAAAATTCCAAATCAGTTCATTACTGTGTGAATCATTATTTATTTTTTCCCTCTTCATTTTTAGTGTTGAATTGAATAAAAAAATTCTCCTGTTTACTATGCTATAAAAGGAATTTTTGTAAGCAATTCAGGCATTTTTTTCATATAACTGTTTTTGTAATGATATGTGGAACTATTCATTCAGATAAATTCATTTTTAGTGATTTCATATTTTATGAAATTTTCCAGCTTTATCATTAGACATGTTAGATAAAGCAATAAACATTGTATTTTTTTAATTTTCAGATTCCACAACAACAAGCAGCATTGATGGCTGCTGCCTCCCAGGGCAGTGGAGCATACCTGGCAAGTCCAGTCACCACTCTTGGGCATATTCCACAATTAGGTGCGCTGGCCGCACCCAATGGTATATCCACCTCTGCACTGACCCCAACTACAGCCACTTTGGCTATTTCCAATGGTATTTTTTTCATAGTTCAATTACCATGATTACCGTAATTTCTTGTGTATAATGTGCATTAATATATAATACCAACAAGAGAGGCCTACTGATTTTGTTTCTTTTAAATTCAGTGTCATTAAGAAAGTTTTTAAAATAACAGAAAATTAAGATATAAACAATGATACTGATTTGATTCCTGTGAATCCAAAAAGTTTTTATTTATAAGAGACAATGGCAAAATTTTTGTAAGCACTGATTTTATGGCTTGATTATTAACTTTCCACTTTTTCTTTTCATCTGGGTACACTGGTGCTCTTTATACTAATATAAATTCACTAGTGTACTCTTAAGATTAAAAATTATATTATCATAGGATATTGTCTGTGAAAAAAATCTCTTTTAAAAGTTAAGGCAGTCTTCTGACATCTACCCCATATCTTTTAATTTTTTATATCCAGTCTGATCATAGTTGGATCTTTACTTCTCCTGTTTTAGTTTTCTTTGTTAGATATTTAAAGTTAGACCAGGGACAATTTTGTACTTTTCCTACAAAAAAATCAATAAATTACCAGTGCTACCAGTTGTCATATAAAAGTGTTGTCTATGTGTTTAAAACCAGTAGAAAGGAAAACACCATGAATTAAAGTGACTGAACTGTTTAAATATAAAAAAGAATATCATTCAATTTTTTTAACTTCAACATTTACATTATAATCTGAGCAAGTAATCTTGAATCTTTAAAAATTAAATTTGAGGATAAACATTGATGCATGAAAATCATTTATTTTTTTTTATTTTGAGCGAAAATGGTTTGTTAAAAAAGTTTTGGCAAATTATGATTTCTGAAAAGTATAATTGTTCTACATTTTGAAAGCCAGTGAAATTAAAATAAGTTTCATTTAACTTTAAAACCCCCCCCCAAAAAAACAACAAGTACATAAGCAATAAAATAATTTCCAAATTTCTGTTGATGATTTCAGGTGCTGCCACAATAAATGGTGCCCCTCCTAGTGTTCTGTCCCCTACCTCCATGGCAGGATTCCAGGTCCAACAGACCAACGGACAAACACCGGAAATTTACGCTAACGGTATTCCTCACTATCCCGGTGAGTGTCAGCTCGTTGACATAGGTATGTTGTATTTCTGTAATTATCTCTCTTGAATCATGAGCTGCCATTTAAATTAATTCCTTCTATTTTTAAAAATTATAAACTTTCACTGTAAGATTTCATCTTTGGATAAGATCTTTTCCTGACTGCTGACCCTTATCTGGGGTCAATAATTGAATGATTGATTGATTGGTGTTTAAATGCCACTTTGGCAGTATTTTAGCCCTAATGTGGCAAGGGGCGAATTATCTAAAGAACAGATCAATTTTTATTGCTGAATTTACTTACTTTTGTTAAATCACAGCAGGTTAACTATTGAATAGCAGCTCATCCCAGGGGAGATAACTCACCTTTTACACTGAGATATTTTTAGCTTTTATAGTTCTTCATTTACAATGAAAAAATATTTGAAGTTGAATATTTTTTAAAATTGAAAGACTGATTTTTCTATCCTTAATAATAAGAAATTTTATGGTTTTTTTTTTCAAAACTTTGAACTTAAAGAAAACTTTTTTCAAAAAATTTCAAACTTGTTTATTAGACAATTTAGAAGATGAATGTAATTTTTTTATTACATGCCTGGGCACATTTATGCTTTAAATACAAGACATTGTTTTCTCTAAATAAGTTTTAATGAGGGTAAAAACATTATTCTAAGATTAGGCCAAGTAAACTTAATTATCATCCAATTTTTGCAAAAACATGGGGTGGGTGGGAGGATTTTGAAAAAAAAATTATAAAGGCAGGACAATTCTTGAGGGGTATGATAATCTATGTATAAAATTAAGGTTACTCAGAAACACAAAGAAACAATGTCTGGTCTTCAACTTTTTTATTTTTGCTGATTAGCTTTTGGTTTGTTTGGTGTTTGTAAATACATAATATTTTGCTTGCATGCTTTATAAGCTTATATGTGTACATATTCAGTTACTTTAACCAATTTATATATATTGATCATGTGTTATCAATATTAACATTTGCTTAATAATCAACAATCTACTGCATGTTATTTTTCAAACCTTCCTTAGACTTATTTTCAGATAAAACCATAACATGTTTGTTTTTATATTCTCATTTACCTCAACCCAAAATGACTGGGCGGGCTGTCTAATTTTGTTTCTTTTATTTTAAAATTCCAAACAATCAGCAATTAAAGGAGTAATCAAATGCATTTGTATCCTCTGTGAAATGTGTTTCCCAGGACACAAAGCTTGGATAAAGGTTTTTTTCTTGAGGAAAAAACATACATGTTATAAATTGGGTGGGCCCTTTAGAGATGGGGCAGTCACAAGTAGGGTGGGGGAAAAATTAATTTAAACTGATCTATTCTGTTACCCAAGGACTGGGGTGACATGGGATCTTGTTTCAAGTAAATTATTTTAAAAACTTCAGGGCCAGAAATTTTTGTTTTACTATAGGTAATTGAAGAAAATATTAAAATATAATTTATCAAATTTATACAAAATTTTATGCAAGCTCAAATTGGGCCAAATAGTTTTCAGTCAAAATCAGGGTTAGGATTCCCCACTCTGTCCTAAAACTTGTAGCTTTTCTTTCATTACTAACAAAATATTAACATAATTAACCAATGTATAGTCATTAATAATTATTTAATAGCAATATTATTTATTTATTATCATATTTAACCTTTTGTTCAGTAGGTGCTAAGTTCACTGTATCTTATTCCGTATAAAAATGTATCAGATTCAACAAAATTTTTGAAAATTTTTAAAATTTTGTGTTTCAAAAAATTGAATACAATAAACATAAAGATCCATTAACAGTTTTCCAAAACTTTGCAAATTATGATAAGTAACTCAGCCTGAAAGTGAACTTGGCATTTTGTAGCTTTTATACCCCTTTTTAGTTTGGTGTTGCATGGCTAACAGTTCTGCCTAACATTTTTATTTCTAGCTCGTAACATTTCATTACCTGTTGCAGCCCAAGTTAACGGTGACCCACTTCAAGCATATGCAGTCCAGGCTTATCCAGGAATTGGTAAGTTTCTGCTAAAATTCTTTTTTTTTCTCCCCTCTTCTCTCCTGTCTCATTGTATTCAGCGCATCCCCACCCCCGCAAACTTATTGCTGGAAGACATGCCACCTAGCCAGACACATAATTCTGACTCTGGGTCAACCAAAATGCTGTTTGTTTAGCGAAAAAGAATGTAGAAAAATGTTATTTACCTACCTACCCATTATCTTCATTTGGTAGTCAGAAAGGGGGAAAAAACCAAATTTTTAATGATGGCCTAAATCATAAGAAGAATGTTTTTGTAAGCCAATAAAGCCTCCCGTGGAAAAGTGTCCTTTCATTCTTTAGAAAAACCAAGAGGAGAATTTTTCATGATCATCAAAGTGTTTTATTTAATTATTTCGTCCTCAGACTTTATCATAGGAACTAATAGTCTTAGTGGACTATATTTCATGGGGGACACTATTTAATGTTACATTTTCAACTATTTTTTACAGAAAAGAGTAATTGTTTTACCCATTTTATTTCTAGCATATCCAGCTTTTGGAGCCATACAACAAACTTTGGCAGCTCAGCATGCTACACTTCTACCAACAGCTCAGAAAGAAGGTGAGATATCTCCCTTTAAAAGGGATTTATAAAAAAAATAAAACGAGTCCTTTTTGCACCATATAAAATTGTTTTTCATATTTTTTTGTACAAATATGAACTAGAAAGAAAAACACTACACAAATTTAAGAATGATAAAAGGATTCAGCTGTATAAGGATAAAATTGTAGAATAACCAAAGTTATGTTTCTGTAAAATTTAATTCATGGAATTTTAGCTCAAGTATTTTAGCTTGATTTGATGTAATTGATGATCTATTCCATTTGTACTTATTTCAAGCAAAATTTAGTTCTACTAAAAGGAAATTTAATCCATCAGAACATATTTCAAGCTTTGAAGTAAATTTTGTGGAATTGTGTGTGATTTTGACTAAATGTAGCAAAATTTTCATGTTGTATTAAAATTGTGGTGCAGTTGTTAACTATATGTTTTCATGCATGCAGATGTCTTAATTCTGTGTTCTATAACATCTTCTCACAACCAAACAGTCTTTTTCATGCCCTTACATAAGACGAGACATAAAAAAGAAAGCTATAGGATAATTACCTATTGTAAATGTGGAAAGTTTTGTTTTGGGATATATTTCTTTTATTTTGCATTCCAAATTATTGTACCATAAACAATTGTATAGGTTTTTCTAAGAAAATGTTTGAGATTTATACCAGAATGATGTCTTCAAAATTGCAAGAAGGAAAATTTTCTTTTGTACACGCATAGCACTAAGTTTATGACAAGACTTATTTATTAATGTCAAAATACATAATTACCAATATTGTGTAATTATGAGGAATTTTATTATGCTATATGTACATTCCATTGAGTAAACTGATTAAAACCAAAACATAGAAGTCTGAAATCTACAGGAAGCAATCTCTAACAATTTTGAGTTGTCTTTCTTTGAGCAGATATGAAATATAAAATTCTTCTTTTTTTTTCTACACTGGGAAAATAACATTTTGTGAAAATATCCACATTTACAGTAGGAATGGCATTTTTTTGTTGTTAATCGAATATAAAATGAAAAGAACAACAAAATGCTTTTTGTATCCCTCGACAATAACAAAAATTGCACAATACATGCTGGGGTCAAACTAGATATAAGCTTCAATAGCAAAAATAAACATTTTATTAAAACATAGTTTGAGGTTTACACGTATTGGATGGCTGTCTCATAGACAATCGTACCACACATTTTTCGATATCATATTTATATAACAAATGGGGAGATGTCAATCAAACAGTTAATATGAAGGAGGTCACAGTACATGTATAACATTTGACCTTGGTTTCTACCGTTATTTCTCATAGACACTAACCAGAACTTGGATGTTAAAAGAAAACATGGTTTACCTGGAAATGGGTTTTAAAACGGGCAATAGCAGCCAAGTTTTGGTACTCTATCTGTGAATGTATTGTAACTCAACAGAATATTAACAATTACTAACTACTTGTTGTAAACTTGAAGTTGATGACATAGTGTTGTATTTTGCATTTTGATTCATGAATTGTCTTGAAGGATGTTTCTTACTATTCCTTTGAACTCTTCATGTCATATTTGGGTTTCAGAAATTTTCAAAGCCATAAAAATTATTTCCAAACCATAGATTTCCAAGTTCACCTCAACATGATATAAAATTAAGTTATTTCCTTTTATAAGTTCAAATTTTAAAGAGGAAATACTGGCAATTTCATGCTGCCAGAATTTTTGCCAAAAGATGTTCACATTTTCTTAAAAGAGGCTTTGTTTTTTATTTAATTACATGCCCATTTATGTATTTGTTAAATACCAATTTTGAGTAAAATTGGTGAATTTATCTTAGGAATTACTTACAAATATAATTTTGGGAATACATGTTCATTGCAAGGGAAAGAAGGAGGTCCTATTTGTTGAAAAGTTACAAAAGAAATTTAAAATAAAAATGAACCTCTTATTTTTTATTTTAAGTTTCCTCACTGAAAATATAGAAAAGTTAAAATTTTTAAATGAACCTTTAAGTTTCCATGCAGAGGGCAGCTAGACCCTAAATGTTTTTAAAAATTCTAAATGCCCTATGATTTGGTATGATGGCTTTGAGGATACAGTAACCCACTGTTGTAATTATTTTGTAATGTCGCCATGCAAATGTTGTGAACCCCTTTTTAATCAGGTAAATATCCCACAGTTATCCTTACAGGACCCGAAGGATGTAATCTCTTCATATATCATCTCCCACAAGAGTTTGGTGATGCAGAATTGGCACAGATGTTCATGCCCTTCGGAACTGTCATAAGTGCTAAAGTGTATGTCGACCGTGCTACAAATCAAAGCAAGTGCTTTGGTGAGTTTTTTTAATAAATTACATTCTTTTTGTTGGTCTTTTGGGTTGGGGGAGATAATCAAGTAAGGGACCGAATATTGAATGAAGTGTGGACTGTTTTTCTTATTACTTCATTTTTTTTAAATACAAAGAAAATCATATTCTTTTTTTCAGATAATGAATCAAATGTTGGTTTTTTAAAACTTTGCAAATAGTTATTTGGTGAAAATGGTGTGTTAGAATATTTTTCTCCCTTGACAAGCCAAAATAATTTCTTCACCAAGATTCAAAATTTTTATGAAATGAAATTAGTTCCATTCAGATAAAAGTGGTCAGTCCATAACATTAATAGGGATAATTTTCATGTGATATATCAAATACTTTTTATAACACATATATTTGTGGTTTTAAATTTTCATTTTTCATGGTAAAATATTTCTTATACATACACTAAAGAAATACTTGCGAAATGCCTGAAATGAAATACATAGTTTATGTTGTTACAAATATTAAAGATTATTATGCAAAAACAAATATTTGAAATGTGTAGAAAAATCTTGCAGTCCGTGAATCATATAAAAATGTCTTTGTCTGGTTTTAGGATTCGTCAGTTGACCATATAAAAACATGTCTTTGTCTGGTTTTAGGATTCGTCAGTTGACAATATAAAAACATGTCTTTGTCTGGTTTTAGGATTCGTCAGTTTTGACAACCCCACAAGTGCTCAGGCCGCCATCCAGGCAATGAATGGATTCCAGATTGGCATGAAACGTTTGAAGGTACAGCTAAAACGCCCAAAAGATGCCAACAGACCATATTAAACAGCAGTTTATTGACTGGTAGGTTGATTTCAAGAAATATTCATACGTATTGCTAAATTCTAAGAACCTTTCAAGAGTTTTGTGAAATACATAAAATTTATTTTAAGTACAAGCCTTTTGAAATGATTTATATTTTTATTGGTATTTCATGAAAATTTGCAGTATTTGTTAGTTCGATATATGTATTTAAAATTATTTTTTCCCCACACATTCATCTCCATGGTCAGTAGGTTCAACTGTTCATTTTATCTTATTGCTTTTAAAAATCTCTATTATAAATTTCTTTTGCATTGTTGGGATGATGAGATAAATTTTTAATACTCCAAATTATTCTTCAAAATGTTTGATTTAAGGATTAAACTGTATAACCCTTTGAAAAGGTCAGTTTGTAAGCAAGCTACAGTGAATTTAAGGGGGTAGGCCTTAGTCAAGGAAAAATAAAGATATTGGTATAAAACATTTTAAATGAAAATAAAACACTCTGGGTATTACCCAGCTGCAAAACACGTAATTTGGTGAAATTAGTCTTTAACTGTATCCCCCTATTCTGTAGCTCAGCTGGATGAGTCCACCTCTACAGGAACTGTAGGGGTTACAGGATAGTAATGGAATATTTCGTAAGTCCCTGAACGGTGTTGGCAGTTGTGAACGGTGTTAGATATATGTAGTAGAGACATTCAAATAAATGTAGAAAGATTGAGGATCATTGACGTATTGAAAATATTTAACTTCCTGTTAATTTTTTGTATGTGAATTCCAAAACAAAGTTTTTAATATGTTTCTGATCATCAACTTTTCTGCTAATTTTAAATGCCTCTGTATCTGGTGAAAAATGTGCTTCTAATCCAATTATAATTGTGTGGTGTATATAAAAATTATAAATAACAGTCTAACATTCTTGGATAAAACATTATCATTTTAAGGCGCAAATTACAGATTTTAATGTGCAACACATTTTATGGTGCAAATAAATTCAAAATCTCCTATTTTAAAACATTTTCATCAAAATGTATAGTTAGATTTAAATATTACATTACAAAACCCTCTACTTCAAATGTTTTGTCCTCATGATGTTGACTGTCTTTTTGGAAAGAGAAACCTTATAATTTCTGTTTGAAGCATCTTCCTTAAGTTCTTGAATTCTGTAAAATAGTGAGGCGGCTTTAAACAGTATGAATTAGCTCTTGAAAAAGACATTTGTTCAAGAAACTCGTCATTTAGACTATACAAAAATACTGGAAAATGAGAAATGCAGTATTTAATGTGGAGTTATGTCTATTGTTTTTATTCATGGGTGGGTGGTAAAAGATTTTTGGCAATTATAAATGGAGGTTTGACAATAAATGTCTTTTTGTTTCAGTGTCTTTAATCACTAAAGTTTTAGTTAAGTGGTTCGAAGTGAGCATTTTTATAACACCCAGTTTTGTTATTTCACAGCTTTTGGTCACTATTTTTTCTCAATTTTTTTTTCTCGATTTTTTATATAAATTTTGTGATTTTTGATATTGTAAATCTCTTGTGAATTTTTTGCATGTTGATATTATTAATTTCATTAACACAATTATAAACATAAAAATATTTTGGAAATCCTAAAGTTAAGTTTGGCAAATAACATTTTAAAGTTTTAATCTGATGTTTTTATTTAAAGATTTGAAAAATGTATTATTTTGGTATCTCTCAAAATTAATTTACTATTTAGTCCTGCTTTCCTTATCTCTTATCCAAAGCTATATTTTTTACTTTGGTATTGGGAAAAAAATTTCACAACTACCATTTTTATCAAAGACCATTTCCAGATAGCAAGGTGACTTATTCAGAAAAAGAGGTCAGTAACTTACCTTTTATGTGTGATGGCAATATGGATGAGTTTTTGACATATGTTAAAATGTTGTCAATTTCACAAGAAATTGTGAAAATAGGTCTGAAACAGATTTATTCATAACAGTTTACTGTATTTGTGAGAGGTACTGGAAAAGAAAACTTGCATGACTTTACTTTTATTTATTTTTTCATTTTGTTTTTCAGAGAAACCCTTGGCACAGAAGTACTTAAATCCAATTATAGAAGATAAGATTAAAGGAGAAGCCCATTATTAAGGACACAAATTTTATACTTTGTTTCAAAAGTGTTGGAACAATTTTGTAAATAGATCCCTAATTTTTTCACGAACGAAATCCCACCGTAGTCTTAGAGTATATCTGTAAATATTAGTTTAGAAGTACTTTATTTATTAATCTTAGTATATAGCCCACCTAAATTATTGATTTTTCAAGCAATTCAAATGTTTGTTTTTCTTTCTTACTTTTGAAAACATTTTATTATGAGTAAAGATTGTTGAAAATTGTTGAAATGAGATAAAATCCATTCAAAAGTAAGCTACGATTGATTTTATCTTTAGAAAATTTCAGAAAACAAAAAAAATGTAAAACAACTTGAATGATTATTATATTGAAGTTAAAAGTGGTTTAGACCACATTAAAATGGAAATTTTAAAAATGCATGAAAAAGTTGTCTGTCATTGCACAAAGATTACAAAATGTTGTTCTCCTGGTCTAAGTCTTGCACAACAGAATTTAGTTATGAAATAAAAACATTTTATATAGAATATTAAATAATTAAATTTGAAATAGACTATATGTTTATTAGTATAACAGTTTGAAAACTTATAGTAATTTGTACAAAATTAAGAAAGAAAATGACTATTTTAAGAATTGTTTACTATTAATGAGATAACTATTTGTTTATTTATTATGATGTTGACAAATATTTATATATTTTACAAACTTTGTTAAATATGAGTTCATGCCCTCTTCAGAAAGATTTTGATGGATTCAGTTCAATACAAACATTCCATTTTTATATGACTGGTATGTTTATAATTCTGTGAAACAGTTAATTGTTATGGAGTAAAGTGTGTTATATGTATACATGTATCTTAATTCAGAGATGCCAACCATCAGCTGTTGTTTCCCTTTAAATAAAGATTTATCTCCCTTGGAGGGAGTTGTTTCCCTTTTAATAAGATTTTTATTCCTTTAAAAAGGTTAACCTATTTGTTTTAAAACAACTATGAGAATAATTTTGGACAATATGTCTGACACTGATAAAACAAAATCATGCAAAAAAGTAAAAATAATTTGAAACCAAAGAAGCTTAATCGTTTGGCATCTCTGTTGTTCTATCCAAAGTCTAGTGAGACATCTTTTCTTATTGGTTGTTGTCTGTCACGTGACACACTCATATTGTTGTCATGGTAACCAAAGCATTTTTAGGATGTATTAGATAAGATGATTGGTCAATTTATTTTTTTGTGACTATGGTAACACCAAGTGTTGAATGTTGTTGTTCAATCACATAACATTTTTTATCAGTGTCGATTCGATTTGGTAAGTAACTAGCTTAAATTTTATAATTTTAATTTGAACTGAAGAGGGCTATGAATTAAAATATTATTTTTGTACATATTTCTCTTGCATTCCTATATTGAAATCATTATTATTATTTATTGATAACTTATTTATTTTATTATCATCATGACATGCCATAATCATTATGAAATAGAGAGCATCCATGACTAGGATTTTGATGATATTCAAAGAGATTTTTATATTGTTAAAGTAAACCATTTTTTTTAAAGTGACAAAGCATGAATTTTAAAAATTGTTGACAGCATGTTTTCAAGCATCTTGAAATGAGAGCTTTTGTTTTCAAATTAGTTGCCCAGCTTCAGGTTAAAAAATGATACAGATTTTGGGAACAATATATACCGTATTAAAAACCCCTGCCGTTATAAGCTTCCTCTCACCTAAATTTTGATTGAAATTCTTAAGTGCCCTGCCACTACAGGTATTGCAAGATCAAAGAATAGAAAATTCTTAAAGGAAACAAAATTTGCTATTGAGAGAAATTTAATATAGGGGACAGGAACTAGATTTATTCATTTCCCACTTTTCTAAACTACAGAAACAAGAAATAAAGAATTTTGGATTTTTCTGATTCTAATAAGCGCCAGGTGGTTTAATTTTTATAAGCGCCCAGGGCACTTAATATTAGGTATACGGTAATTGAAATGTGATAACAACATTTTTATTAAACAATACTGCAACAATTTCTCATTTGTAATCTCTGTTGGTATGAATGGTTGCTATGAAACTTTTTTATCAGCTGCAGTAATTTTGCACAAAGACTCTTTTGGTTTTTTGTTTGCTAATGAAATCTTTTGATTTCATACCTGAAATTGACACTATATTTTCAACATTGTTATGTAAGAGATTCACTGTCTGGAAGCTGTTGTTACTTCACTGATAATTCATATTTTATAGGAAAAATTTCCCTGTTAAAAACTTTTTACGGTATGAAATAGAAAATCACTGGTTATTTGTTGAAATTCACATTTTTTTAAACTTTGCATATAGTCTATAATCATCAGGAATTTGTTATGTTAAAATTGTTAATTTTTGGGTTTACTGTTAAGTATTCTAGTTGTGAAGATAGTTTTTGAGCTTAATATAATTGAGGCCTGTTTAAGGGGTTGGATCAACAACAAGGTTTTACAAAATAAATAAGTTTTGTGGGATTGATGTTTTAAATGTCCTTGGTCCTGAAAGCAAATATTTATTGATTTTTATTCCAGTTAAAAAATAAACAAACTTTTTAAATATTATTTTAAATAGAATAAAGACCCCCTAAGGAGGCTTCACTGTTATTAAAATCGGGCCAGATTGCAATAGTCAGTAAAGGATATTGTTGTCCTTGCCATTTAGTACAATGTTGTACTGTGTACTAGTCAACACTGTTATTTTGTAAAAATTTGTAAAAACAAATTTACAATTGTAATTTTAAATATTCTATTTTGTAATTACCATAAAACTCTCCTTTAATATTGTTAGTCTTAATTTTTTGATTTTGTAAAATGATCTTTAAAAAATTGATCAACAATATTGTGAAACTCCTGGTTTTGTAAAATCTGTAGAGATGTTAATTTGCAATATTGTGAAAAAAAATCCTGGTTTGTTATTTCTGTCAAACTGTCAGTTTAAAGTTGTAAAATATTGTAACTTTTTAGGCATTTAATTTCAATATTGTAATTGGAAAAATGTTGAATAGAGACACAAATAGTGCTTTAGATGTAAAAAATATGTTCCCCACATTGTGGAGATGTATATTTCCAGTACTAAGGTTGACTGACCTGTTGTTCGTGAGACATTTATTGTGGAATAGTGAAAATTTTGATACAAGATTTATTTTAAATTCACATTAGTGATTGTACTAAACTGTAGAAACAAGACAATCATCTATTATCTTTTAATCATGAAATATTCAATTTATTATGAACAAGCTTTTTTTTCAACAGAACTCAATGTTGTGAGCAGTGATGAACAAACATTTTTACACTATTGTTGAACATAGAAGTCCTTAGTTAAGTGCAATATTTATTTAGAACAAATGTCTCTAGTCAAATAACACCAAAAGAGTTCATAGTCATGGAGAAATTGTTTGTTCACCAAGGGAAAGATATCATTATAGAATAATCACATATTTTTATACCCCCTGACTTGAATATGATGAAAAATGGGACCAAATATATTTTCTTAAAGAATACAGTACAATTTCAATTTCTTGAAAGCCAAGACTACCACTTTAATCAGTCATAGTTATGGGATGTTAATACGAGTTGTTCAGATTAGAATAAGTACTGCAGGATCAAAAATCTCTATTCTAGAAATTGAAGTTCTACTGTAATTTATATAGACTTCATGCTTTGCTAGGATTTTTTCACACTTTTTTTCAACAACTTAGAATTATCTCCTCTTCTCGTTTTTGGGAATAATTTCCCAATAAAAATATTTGTTTAATTTTGTATCTTTTGAACAAACCTCCAGAATGATTCACTGAATTCCCCCTTTTGAACTAAGTCATTGAATAAACCTCCAGAATTATTCACTGAATCCCCCCTTTTGAACTTAGTCATTGAATAAACGTCCAGAATTTTTCGTTGAATCCCCCCTTTTGAAAAAGGTCATCTTTCCCTTGAAAACATCAACTTATCTCCTTTTATGTAATTATTTCTCCCTGTGAAATCTTTGGTGTTATTTTGAAGATTAAGTGGTGCAATATTTATTGTTTTTGTTTTTAGTTTTTTGGAGGACAAAGAAATCTCAGAACATTTTTAACCTTTGAACCTCGATCTTTTTCAAGGTTAAGGTTAATATTTTACAGAATTGTTTTAATTTGTTTTGTAAAATACAGAAATGAATTGTACTAATTATATTTTCCAAGAATACTTAATTCTGATTGGTTGATATGATTCATTTCTATATTTAGATTCATCTGTATATAATCATACCATTAAATTATTAGGCTGGTCCGAATTTGCCTTTGAAAAAACATTTCAGTTTAAAGGTTTCAGATGAATTTAATTACAAGTCTACTTAAACAAAATATATTTTTACACTGAATTTCTAAAAATTAATTAAGCAACCAAAACAATTTTTTCATCTCTAATTCACCTTTCAAATTGTTTTGCTTTCAACTGGAGTTTCAAGAATTTAAAAAAAAAAACTTATTTTAAAGAGAATATAAAAACTCTGAACCGGATCAGGACCAGCCATGAATTTATTTTGTATATAAGCAATGAGAATAGTAACTTCACACTATACTGAAGTCCATGCTCAAATCATATCATCACAATAAAAGAATGTCAGTTCTTGACACTAAATATGTGTTTATTATTTATCATACCCAGGCCAGTAGCTATTAACTGACACTAAGTCTTTGTCAATTTTTTTATCTGTCCCTGGCCAGTAGGCATATGTTTACACTAATCCTTGTTGACACAGGCAAATAGCCCTAAGTTGACTCAAAATCTTTGCTGATTGTTTATCATTCCAAGGCCAGTTTCCTTTTGCTGAATTTAAATATTCATCGATTGTGTATCAGTCCCAGGCCAGTTTCCTTTTGCTGAATTTAAATCTTCATCGATTGTGTACCAGTCCAAGGCCAATAGCCATTTGCTGACACTAAATCCTTGTAGATTGTTTACCAGACCTAGGCCAATAGCTACAAGTTGACACTAAATCTTTGTTGGTTGTTTATTGGTCCAAGGCACAAGTTGCCTTTTGCTGAATTTAAATCTTCATTGATTGTTTATCAGTCTTGGGACAGTAGCCGTTAGTTGACACTTAATCTTGATAAATTGTTAATCAGATCAGTACAAGGTCAGTAATCATTAGCTGACACCAAATTTTTGTTGATTATTTATCAGCCCAATGCCAGTAGCAGTTAGTATTTGTTGATTTTTAACAGTCCAATATCAGTAGCCATTAATTGACCATGTATCTTTGTTGGTTGTTTATCAATCCAAGGCCAGTAGCCATTAGTTGACACCAAATCTTTGTTGAGCAGTGTTTATCAGACCCATGTCATTCGTTGACAATAAATCTTTGTTGACTATTTTTCATTCCCATACAGTCATGTTGGCAATAAATCTCTTTTTACCTCACCTGACCCTTAGGGACATTTGAATGATTGCCATCACTGGGCGTCCGTCGTCGTCATCGTTAACAATTCATAGCTCACCTAGCCTTAAAGGCCATGTGAGCTTTTTGCCATAACTAAGCGTCCGTCCGTATATTGTCCATTCACATTTCACATTTTAATCTTATCCTCTGAGATTGCATGGCAAATTTTGACAAATTTGTTGAATGGTCTTCTTTCAGAATTGTATCCGGGGTCACCATCAGCCAACCAACATGTCTGCCGTTTACGAAAAATAGAAAAAAGGGGCTGGTATATTTAAAAATATCTCAGAATCTGTTACTAAAATTGTCTTTAGGCAATCTTATTCAAGAATTGTATTCAATGAAACCCGCATGCCCACCAAATTGGGTACTTTGGCCGATCTCCGGAGCCTGTAGGAAATTCATTAAAAAAAATCTTCTTTAGAACTACTTGCTCCGTTGGAACCAAACTTTAGTGGAACGGTTACTAGGTGGGTCTATTTCAGAATTGTATCAGATGAAGCAACCAGCCAACTAAGATGACCGTTACAGCCGAACTTAGTTTAATATATGATCCCGATAGAAATTCGTTAACAAAACTGCTCGTCTTGAACTTCTTGCTCAATTGAAACTAGACTTTGGTGGAATTGTCACTGGGTAGGTCCTTCTCAGAATTGTATCAGATGACCCCAACCGCCAACCTACAATGTATATGACCACTACAACCGAACTACATAGGACCCTAAGGGAAATTCACGAAATAATCTTGTCTGAATCTACTTGATCATTTAGTACCAAACTTATTAAATGGCCATTAGGTAAGTTCATTTCAGAATTTTATCCGATGACTCCATCCGCCAACCAAGATGGCCGCTACAGTCGAACTTAGTTT
>JARWCS010000042.1:1205706-1217285 GCA_034783895.1 Geukensia demissa | reverse complement strand
CTCCCCCCCCCCCAAACCAAAAAAAAAAATAGTACCCGTTAATTCCAAATTTTGAATGCAGATTTTAATCAGTAAAGTTTATAAAAATACCTAGTAAATGAAATTAAAGCATTATAACAAATGTTATGAATGTTAAACTAAAGACTTCAGAGTAAATTGGTTTAAAAACTTAAAAAGAGAAATGTGTAATCCCAATCAAAATGCACATAAACATGTAAGAGCTTAATTTCCAATGAAAATGTAGTACATGTATCTGGAAATTTTTTAGCCATAAAAATTATTGTAGAATAAGAAAGTAGATTTTTTTTTAAATGCAGCTTTGTGTGTACATTACAACCTAAGGGCTCAAAAATTTCCAAAGCAATTGTCCCGCCAAAATTGCTGGGTGTTTATACTTGTCGTAGTTCGTTTATACTTTTAATTACAGCGAAAATGGTGAACTATCATGTGGTAGTTGAACAATGTCCTTGCGACAGTTGTGAGATGTGTCGCGACAAAGTATAAATGAGCCCTAAGACTTAAAAAACACCTTTAGGACTGTTAAGACGGAACAATTAAATTTTAAATTTTACTGAAATACGGAAAAATTAGGTTTTCATACAGGAAAAGAAGATGTGGTATGATTGCCTATTAGACAGCTGTGTTGAAGCCAAGATTTTTTTTAGGGGGGGGAGGTGTTTACTTTGGAAGTTTAAGCAACAAAATGATTCAAATTGGAATAAAAATAAAAATGGGGAAACTATGTTTAAATTGTTTAATATTTGTTTATGACAATCAATCTGACTGTCACAAGTATCCAGCTTTTGGCTTCACTGAGGCCTAGATCTGCAATGCTAAATTAGTTTCTTCTCGGCAAGTTTTGAAATACAAAATGGTTACTTCCCAATATTTAGAACATGAAATCGAAAATGTTTTTAAAAAAAAACGTTAACATTCTGAATTTTAGTGTTCATCATATGTTATAAAGATGATTACCTCTCCTTCTAACTTCTGATGTCATACTGGTTGTTCCGCCACCTTTCATCTCTGCCACAGCACATTCCGACACTATCATTGACTGGGTTGGCCCTGTGATCTGCACAGTAGCATTCTCTCCTTGTTCTAAAGTTGTCATACCATTTACTGTTGTAGCTGCACTTTCTGACTTAATTCTTCTCATTGACTGGCTGTCCATTTTACTTGTTTTTGATAAATGATTCTGATTAGCATCTAGCTGCCTAATTTCAGCGGTAGCATTTTGCGGGAATCTATTGATGCTATCAGAATGGATAGCCATTGTTCCACCTGCGGAAGACATACTCGAGAACTCAGACTTGGACTCAGCTTGGTACATTTGTTGCTGCATTGAACTATAGCTCCCACTTTCTCCTTGCATGCTCACAGCTTTATAACTCGCACTTGTACTCATCATATTTCCAGGTGTTCCAGTCATGGAGCTGTAGCTAGCATTCATGGTGTTCCCAGGTGACCGATTCAAGGAGTTGTAATTCAACGTGTTCACCGGGGAACGATGAGAGGAATCGTTGACTATCAGAGCTCTGTCACCCATCTTGTTTTTTTCTCTGCCAACTTAGGGTGCTTTTAGGTCATGTCTGCAAAATACAAGGGAAATATATCATTTAGATATGAGTTACAGATGTAATTTATAATTAATTATCATTTACATTGTCATACATAATGTACCGACACTAAAAGGCTGCCATTAAATCAAAACAGACATAATAAGTTAATTTTCTAGTATAATAAGTATATAATTCTGTCAGATAGGTATTATAACTACAGTAATGAGTAGTCATTATAGCCAACATCAAGCACAATATCAATGAACAAGTAGTTAATATTCATATTTTTTTATCATTTTTTCATGAATAAGTAAAGTAGTGTATTTGTTCTCTGAAATCTGATCACAGTAGTTTAATAAAGTAGACATCCAATTTCTTAAAGTTTATTTCAGGAATACAATTTGTACCCATTTACAAAAGGGGAAATATTGGTTAATTATCAAGGAGTCCATACTCTATCTCAGTAAGAAACAGAGAAAAATGCTTGAATCTAGAGGTCTCCACAATGCCCTCAACAAGGGTTAAATCATCCTCGGTGTAACAAGCTCAAGACTGCCCCAAAACAAATAAAACCTGAATAGGTAAAATTATGGAAATGTACATATAAATACAAAAAAGAATGTGAAAGAGACCGACCAATAACCTGGAATCTTTACTTAGGACAGGCACATGATACATGTGGTGGAGTTATTATTCATTAGGGTCGATGGTACAATGAATGCGGGGGTAATAACTTCATTTAAATTAACAGCTATACAAAATAACACATACCTTTTTTTCGTATCAAGTGTCCCTGCCACTATAAGGGCCCCCACAACTTAACTTGATTCGAAATTATTTAGCACCCCCTCAAAATCCTGCTATTACAAAGCTTTATAAGTTCAAATAATAGAAAATTCTTAGGGAAAGCGGTAATTTGATAAATTGGGAAATGTGTTAAAAATTCATATATTAGCAACATATCAGCCATATCTACCATGTAAATTTTGATATCTGTCCTAAAGCTATAAGAAACGGGGAAATTTTTTTTCATGTTAGTATATGTAAGCATTTAGGATATTGACTTAGTCCTGCATTTAAACACAAATGGACGAATAAAACACAGACGAAAATGGCAACAATATGCCAGAGACAAAATTTGGAGGGTAGCAAGATGAATTACAAATTTAAAAAAAAAAAGGTTTTTCACAAATTTGGAGAAACATTTTTACTGTATCTTGCAACTATTTATAAGAATGAGGTACATATTTTTTACTGGATAAAATTCTGATTTACAAATGTTTCTAAAACAATTTTTCTCTACATACTGATATAGATGAAAATTAAACATAATCACTTACCTCAAAATGACAAATATGTGACTCTACTTTCTAATACTAATATAATTAATCACAAATAAAAATGTTTTTAATGTAATACAGTCCCCAGTTAGGACAGTGCTCCCTAGAAAAGACAAATTATCTACACCAGTTCACATACACAGAGCATGAACCATTATAAAATATCATTAAACTTGAGTAGGCAAATCTCCTAATGAATTCTTAAAGTTATCTATAAGTTATTATAAATTTGTATTATTATCTCATAAACCTTGGCTAGACATGTAAGAAACAATATTTATTTAGATTAATAAAACAAGATAATAAACAAATGACCCTGTTAAATAGTGTTTATCAAAGAAAGGTTTACCATCGAGAGTGCTTATTGGGGCTATGCACCACTTGGGAGTGCTACTGCATGGTAGTTTAGCTTCAAGATGACATTAGTTTTATTAATGGAGAAAGTGAGTCCGTAACCTAGAAAAAATCACAGACCTTTGGCAGGTCACAGTCAAACCTCATCAGATGTGTTGGGAGACAAGGGTACCCTTGTTGTAATGGTAAAAAGCAAGGCAATACACAACATATTGATGATATTCTTTAGTGATTGTCACACCTAGAATTGCCTAGATAACTTGACCACCTTTGCTGTCCATATGAATAAACTTCAATTTGTGGTTATCAAGTTTTCCACTTTCAGGAGTGAAACTTTTAGCTAAAATTTTCTTCTATAGAGTATGCAAAAAGTATGGATAGCTGACCCAACAAGTAACTGATCTTTTGATCCTTAACAGATGCTCTCTCTGAGAATTCAGAATTGTTAAATGAGCTTGTCCTGTACAGTGTTCTTAATAAAAGGGAGGGGAGACGTTTTTATCAATGAATATGACTACTTCTAGCAGTCCTGATTTCAGAGAATATGCCAGTTCTAGAACATATCAAAATGGTACTTTGGAAAACAACTGAAGTGGAATAGTGTTTGGATAAAACAAAAACAAATGTAAAACACTCAGCGAAAAGAACATAAGACAATATGAAATCAAACCTCAGTTGCTTTCACTCGAATGGCTCAAAAACCAATGCTATCTTGAATCTTTATGAACTTTATTTGGAGTTCTTAGATTATTCTAACTCTAACTCGAACAGTTTTAATAAGGTTCCCTGGGCTTTAAAGCTACAGAAGTACAGATGTTGACTAACTTTATTTAAAAGTAAAGGGATATTAAAAACATGTTATAGTTATGAAAACTTAGTGGTATGTCTTCCAGGAATGACATGTGTCCCCATGTGAATATAACATGATGATGAAATAGTATATTACTATAAATTAACTGAAATTTTGATCTTACTATCTGGAAGATAACCTGTGTAGTTTCTAAGAAAAATGTGACAAAAATTTTCCCACATCAAAGATGAAGTTCCAGCAAGCAGGAAGTGGATGAGCAACTGTCCTACATGATACTGTTCTCCATACTGGTTGTCTGTGCCAAATATCAGGAAGCTAACATGTGGTCTGTGCCAAATATCAGGAAGCTAACATGTAGATTCTGACATAATTGTGACCAAAATTTTCCAACATACCGGTAAAAAATAGTCCAAGTTCCAGCAAACAGGAATTGGACATGCAACAGATTCAAAACTGTGTAGCACAATACAGTTCACCATACTGATGCTCTTTGTCGGATTTCAGGAAGCTTACCTGAGTTTTCTGAGAAAAATGTGACAGAATTTTTTTGTTGTCACACAAGTCATCATTCAGTAATCCCTACAATGTATATGGTGATTTGGAAAACCCAGGGGACTCAACAAGGTGAAAGATAGTAATCCTTGTATGTCCCTCTGAAAATTCAGGTTACAAAATTGTATATATGAGGAGAAGTCAGGAGAAGACATCACTTCTAAACAAGAAAGTACATAAATATTCAACATGATAAATAATATCTAGCATTCAGTAATGCAAGTAACCACATTAATGCATTTTTCATGACAAACATCAGTTTTGAACCTACATGGACTTCTATGATGGTTTTGTTCAATTTCTGTTTACCAGTATATCTTATAAAAATAATCAGAAAATTGGTGCCAAGTTAATTAACTCATCATTCTAATTACTCATCACCTGCTTCAGAGGAAGTTTATAAAACTGACAGCTTCAATCTATTCAGAAGTGCTTCATAAGTATTCTATCTTGCCGAACCTTTATTGAATTAGTTGCAAATAAAATAATGTTGAGAGTCTGACTACTTACACAGTTTACAAGTTATATTATCAATAATAAAATCAATAAACAGAATGTGATAATTTTGTAATGACCGAATTACTGTTAGATTTTTGGAAAAAATTGAAAAGGTGTTTCCTTTTTTTACCTAAATGGACCAAAAATTTTCAACATTTTTGAGAAACCAACATATAAACCAATGATTTCAAATTAATGTCTCAAAATATTAAAAGAATTGGTTAAGTAGAATCCAACCTATCTAAAGACGCCAACGATGATGAGGCTGATGAGGTCAACGACGACAGCGCCATACCATAATACGATGGCAAATTTTTGTGGTCATATAAAAACAACAATCAAATACACCCATAAAATTGAAAATTTTACACATTATCACATAAATCTAATGAAATTCTTATGAAAAAAACTTCTTACTAACAAAACAATTCTTATCTTTCAAACACAAATATTAACACCATTATCCAATATATAAATAAGAAAAGATGAAAAAAACTTCTGAATCACATAATCCATGTAGTCATTCTTACACTATATACACAAGCTACACAATTTTCAGATTTGGAATGGTTTTGGTGACACAATCAATTTGTTGACAAATACAGCGTCACATGTTATCAACTTCATACAACAAACGGTAATTATCCGTTACGAATTATTGTACATGAATTATTTACAGATCAGATCTAAGTCCAGATAATCCTATCTACAACTGACACCTGCTTGTCACATCTACCTGTAACGACACACCTGTATCTACAGGGCAATAACTGGACATGTAACTTGTCTTCATCATTTGCTGATTAATTTCTTCATGAAATTAATTGGTACAATGTGTCACAATATTGCAACACTCTAAACAACTAGAAGAATGTGTTATCTAAACCAGTTTGATTCCAGACATGAAATTGCTAGAAATTTTGCAACGGTGAACACAAAAATGACAAAATAAAGAAATCAAATATCTATCTACTTCCTCTGCGTTTGTTTAAATTTGAAGAAAATACAGAAAGGCTTTGAAAGGTACTGCACTGTGTACTAATCACTACCAGTAGATTTGGTTTTCTTCCTGGATTTGAGTACTTCTTTTACTATGTTTGGATCTACAACTTCCAACATGTAGGTTTCAGTTCTAATGCTACTGATGACAGGTTACTCCTTGAAATGTACATATAGCATACCAAAACTCACCATACTCATTCAACATTGGTAGGCTTGTGATGTTAGTGATTATGAAGAATTATTATAATTTTAATAACAAAAATATTTTGGTAGGGTTGTTTATGTATAGAATCAAAACAAGTAAAAATTTTAAAAAATCTTACTATATTAATCTATAAAGTTTTTTAAGCAATCCTACTTGTAAATCAAAGTCTTAATTTGGATATGAAAATATCAAAACAATATGAATGGAACTTGGTCTTAGAATGAGTTCAAATTTCAAGCAATTTGCTCAAAAGAAACTTTTAAACATTGCCTTAAATTAGGGTAATATAAACCTAAGTATATGTGGATAGAAATCTCTTAGTTTTGGGACTGAACTAACAGATTTGCCAGTACAACACAAAATGTCTTACCTTGCATTTTACAAAAAGCCATTCTTGATTATTCCCTTTTAAAAAAGTATTAAAATGCAAACACTGAAACTTTTTAAACTTTATCTTAAATAAACTGTTTACACCTTGTAATACTTTAATTCACAGTATGTATGTCTTTCCTGAACTAACCTCGATAGATTTTAAGTGACCTAATACGATTAAGAAACTTTCATATCATTCATTGTGGCGGCATTAAGGTGCCTTAACCTAATTCAAATAATTGACAAGAATGTTTGTTTGTGAACCTTTAAGATATATAGCATACCTGTATCATCATTTGTCAAATCAAAAATTTGGATTAGAAAGTTGCTCAGTGAGCTACTTTCTTAAACCCAACTTTTAATATTTATTTAGTGCAATATTTAAAAGAAAGAATATGGAATATATGCCAGAAAGACACAATCCAAATCTTTACTGCATTGTGCACTGCATAATTTCATGTTAAGCTGTTGCCTTTAGTTCACTAGATTTCTGTGGAGCAGGAAACAAGTTAAAAAAATAGTCTCATGCATTTCTTTCTTTTATCAAACAGATCGTAGACAAAACAGAAAAACAACGATTGAGAATGCCTAAAATTCACTGTGCAAAAAGCTCTTTTCTGGATTAACATTCATAAAGTTGTGTTGGGTCTATCTCCAATTCTCTTGACAATAATGTATTTTTGCCATGTGTGGGTAGGACTGAGGTTAGTGCATTTACAGTTTTTTAAATTTGGCAAACAAGATTTCTGTAGAAGAATCACTAGTCTAATTGGTTGATTTGGTTTATACAGTAAAACCCATCTTGAGAGACCAAACTCTTTTCGAAGACCAGTCAAAAGTTTCACAAATCATCATTATTTATATCAAATAAAACACCTGTCTTGAAAGACTTCTTTAAGATGGCAAAAAGGGTAGTCTCTCAAGACAGGTTCCATTGTTACTTGGAAGTAAATTGTTATTTCACTAACATACATTTGGAAAACATTCAATTTCATGACAATAATAGTCCAAATATCTGTTTTCTCATTATTATATTATATGATATGAAATCATTATTATGTTAAATGATATAAATTTATTACATTATATGATATACTGAAAAATCAATAAAACTTCAAACATATAACAAGAATATGAACCCACACAAAATGATCAACATTTCACAAAAATAATATTAGTCCATTCATAAAAATAATAAAAACTGACAAAATCAAATACAAGCATTCAATACACAGTTTCCAGCAATGAACAAGAAAAATATAAAATACATATTAAATTTTTCCAGTTGATTTCAAAGTAAATTTATCAGACAAGTAATTTACAAAATAAATAAGGAAATCATCTTCCATCAAAAAGATGAATGACAATTTGTTTAGAAAACATTTTTCCCTGGAGCAAAACTGTAGTGTAACAATTATTTCAATAGCTGACAATTAAATCACTTTTCTTTTATTCAAATCTACTGGAGTATTTAGAATTAATGTGTCCATAAAAACTTGCTGTCTCATTTAATACTTCATCTTTCAATACATAATTACAGGGTAGGGGGAAAGAATTTGTCCATAAAGATATATACTGTTATACTATATTGTAAACATTGTACTGTCAACCTTCCAAATATGCTAATTTGTTTTAATGACAGTCATAGAGTAGCATAGTAATACAACTATTACGACAAAGAATTACCAAAACAAGTCTTACTACTGCCCCCGTAACGTAACTGGGCTGTGGGAACTATGGTTCTTATCGTACTTGACTGTAACCCGTTAAATCTTTCAATCTGGCAATTTTGAATAAAATTCCAGGTGTTTGAATGAAAGCTCATACTCAAACTACTTATATTATCTGACAGCGAATCATTGGTGCAAATTCATGCATAGTGCATATAAATGATAGTAATGCCACCCATCTGGACTTAAATTTTTCAATTCTAAGTAAATTTTATTGCTTATTTGGCATCCATTAATTTTTTTTAACCAGTTTCAAACCAAAAACACAAAGAAAAAATAATAAAAACACTTTAGATCTTCAGAAAAAAAACTTTTTTCAGTTGTATACTGCATATGGTGTCATGCTTTCTGAAAATGCAGATATTAAAAGAATAGTGAATCCTGATATTTAATAATCCGAAAACATTCATTGAGTGGCTGAACAATAGATTAATTCAGGAATAAGTACAGCTATTGAGTTTTTCTATCATCACAGGAGTATTTTGAACAATCAAATTTCTGGAAAATTTATCTTTTTCATTACATGGGTTTTATATTAAGTCAGTCAAAAGATTTCAATGGATCTAGATTTAATGCAACTATACATGTAGTGATTTTCTCATCATGATGGTATTGAAAACAAGCAATACAACTGTAGCCCATGTAATTTGGATATTCCATGGTATTTGAGTCTATCTATATCATAAAGAACCCAAATATAGAGTCAATAATAACGCTTGATTGAAGAGAAACGTTTCATGTCTGGTCTGGAAAGCCATTCTCTTCATCATGATAAATAAAACATTTAATTATATCATTTTTTCAGTATATTATTAATAAGTAAATAAACAAAATGGACAGTGAACCCAAATATTATGAATATGCTACTTACATTTATATACATGTATCCATAAAAGTAAACAAAAAACAAGAAACAACTTTTCCGGAAATGATATAATCAATCTTGGCTATCAATCTTAAATGAAGCTTGCCTGTGTTCTGTGAGCCATCATGGTTAAAATTTAACCAAGCATGTCTTTTCTTAACACAAAAACACTGATTTTGTTCACATCAATTTAAAATCATGCAATGTGCTTAGAAATTATTCAATAAAGTAAATGAAAGAGAAATTTGCGTAATTTTGAGGTCACAATGGGGTGAATGATGATAAATACATGTCCTGTCTTTAGCCCAGATAAAAATGAATGGGGTGGTTAGTAAAGTAATTATCTACCCTTTTGTGCCCTCATGACATCATGGTTAGGTCTTACACTAAAACAATACCTGAACACTTCTGCAGTATTTACCAATAAAGGCCGATTTATCAGATGTCATTTTCTCAAGAAAAGGCCATTTCAGAAAAGAAATTCTTTCTTCACTAAATATATTTCAAAGCTAAGACCACCTCTTCTATAAGGCTACATACTCATATTTGGGTTCAGTACCAAAAAACTCAAACAATCTTTAATTTTCATAAGTGACAAATAAGAAATTTCTTTGTTGATAAATATCAGAATTTTAAAAGAATTATCTGTTTTACAGAACAAAAGCCTTGGGTTAGTTGAGTTGAGCAGATAAAAGGGAGTACCTAGATTTCTGTATGGAAAGGGCAGAGGATGATTTAAAGGGAGTCTTACCCCTTCCAGAAGCCAAAAATTTAGAATACAAAATTTGGTAGATTTTCGTACAAGATTTTTCCTAACAAAGAAATGGTGGTGCCATCATGCTCCTTTGTAGGGAGACTATGCAACAACTATTTATGCATTCTTGCAGCACATTCATAGATAATATACATGTAATTAGTAGTACTGCCTGCCATACAGTTTGCATTCAATCTATTATAGAGATGTTTTTTGTATGTCAGGCTGATACAAAATATACAACTACCTAACAGTTGTTGTTGATTTAAATTTATAGCTAAAACAATGCATTACCTACCTGTATGACATGTCTGACTTATTTTCTAATTTTAGAAAATAAACATTAACACATATAATTCTAAGTTAATGACCCCAAAAGATGAACAAATTCTGTCATATAAAAATCTTTTTAAATTTAATTCTGTTGTAAATAAAAAAAATTTGTGTCACCTAATAGAATCTTTACAACTAGCTAAAAACATGTACATTTGTACAAACATTGACGTGAAAAAATGTTGATAGTGAAAAATGTCACATTCAAAAAATTAAACAAACAAGGGCTAAAATTTACCAAACATGAAACAAGTACCTAATCCATTGCAGATATCTATCAAGAACACAGTTTATCACACTTTAATTAGACAAACTATATGGTTGACATTCTCACTGAGTGGACAATCTCTAAGGGCCTACACCCTCTGATAAATCTCTTAATTCACCACACCTGACAAAAGTCACATCTTAATAACACACTAATCACTTCTATTTACTTAATATGATAATTCTGTAGATTTATATTATTTATTCATTTAAAAACTTATTTAACAAATACTTGTGTGATTTAGGAATTATATGTTACATATCCTAGCTATTAATTATTGTTTTGTAGGGAGCCCTCCAAAGAAAATAAAGGGGAAATGGACAAGGGGGGTAAAATCTGAACAGAAATTGTGGAGATTAGGAATTATATGTAAAGCATATTTAGCAAAATTCATTTTGTTTTGTTAAAAACATGTTGAGATATTGGAAAATAATTACAGTTATAATCCACCACAAAAGGCTACTACAATCATGGGCCCTCAGGGGCATATGAATTAAAAACAATGCTTATACCATACATTATAAGGAATATGCAATATAAAATCAGGTATAAATCCAAAATGTTTCATCTTGAACAGTCTAGATTCCTACTATACCTGGTATATGGAAAAGGGTCACAAAAGGTCAAATGACTTTAAAACATTTAATATGTTTGGGAACACTTCGAAGCATGAAAATAAAAGAAAAGGGAGCTCAAAATATTATCAATTTTCTATGCTGTTTTGTTCTGTTGGCTTATTATAATTTTTTTTATTATAAACAAAAGAATTCAACATTATTTACAAACTATGTACAATTGACCTGCTTTTAAACAGTTTAATGCTTCAAAATATTAAAATTGGAATGTCAGAAATTCAGATACAGATTTAAACAAGTGTGGACACAAAACTGTCTCGCCTGTATATGTGGCTTTGACCCTATAAACGTGTGGACA
>JARWCS010000042.1:1179422-1192448 GCA_034783895.1 Geukensia demissa | reverse complement strand
TTCAGTGTAGTGTTGTGTGTTCTATGTTTGTTTTTCGTTTCATTTTGTTGGCCATGGTCTTGTCTGTCTTCCGACTTGCCCCTTTGGTATCATCGAGTTCCTTTTATTGGACATGTGCATCCTATTAAGATTTTGTTGATGGAGAAGAAGTCTTTTTAACCAAACATTTCTGGTGGAAAGATTGAAGTCATCACTTTCGGTCGCCACCATAACTTGATTTACCGTTGCGGAATATAGATTTCTCAATTTCCCATTGGAGTAACTTCGATCCCGTTTCATTACCAGTTGTGACTACTACCAGTTTAAGATCACTGGTAAACACGATATGTGATACTAGTTGAACGGGAGCTGCTTACTCTTCCGGAGCACTTGAGCTCACATTCATGTAATTGGGTTCGTTTTAGTAAAGAGTTAACTTCTGTGTTTTTTGTGTTCTGATGTCTTTTTCTGATTAGTTTTGTTGGCCATGGTCTTGCTTGTCTTCAGAATAAATTATTTTCGTCTGTAATATTTGTATCTTCGAGATCTCTTATCACAAGATAAAATTTCATTATATTTCGTATGTATTATTATATGATGGTTAAATATGATTGCTAATATTTATCGTCCCCCCTAGTTAATGTATTTTCATGCTACGCCTTGTTGGCCCTTGGTTTGGACATAAAGAACGTTCTATGTACAAATGTACTAAAACTAAATAACAGTGACTTCCTAGAAATAAACTAAAGCCGTTTATTGAGCATGCGTATGTCATACTTAAATATTTGTACCGATTTACTAAGCTTTTGATAATTTCAGTTAGGATGTCCAGTCCAGAAGAGAAGAATTACATCCGACTATTAATGTTGTCAGTTGATTTATCAACAGATGTCATAAGAGCTTTTACAGAATCAAAAATATTGTGTAACTATGACAACAGTTTCACAAACTTTCTCCATGCCCACAAACACGACTTATTTCACGCATGGATACCAAATACTCACTGCTGTCAGTGCTCACACTGAAAAAATAAAGTCGTCAAATTGACGGTTTCGTTAATCAAACGGCCAGCGGCAAGTCATCATTCAGTATATTTACAGAAAAGATAATCTCGCTGATGACCCAGCAGATCAAGAGGCAATCAGGAACACGTGTTACTAATGATATCGAATATCACTGCATGTGCGCGCACTCAGTCATTCAGCCCACGCCACATTGAAGAGAAACCTCGTGTACAGTTGAAGAATTCAAGATCACATTAGACAACTTTAATCTATAGTTTTATTTATATATAACTTGGTAAGTTTTTCATAAACAATAGTACATTTGGAAAATGATTTTTTTTCGGGGGTAATCGATTATTTATAGTTATAACAGGTTAAATCGTATGAATTATGTGAACGTTTTGGCGGTCATTTTGAGGGAACTCACTACAAACTCATGAAACAGTTTTAACAAATATTTAACTCTTAGAATTTAAAAACAGACACGCATAAATCGGAAATTGTTTTTTATGTCACTGCTCGTCAGTTTTACATTTTTAAAAAAGAAGTCTGAACATTTTATAACACTCAGCATGATCGAGTCTTTCAAACGTTTTATCAAGCGTTAAAATGACTATAAGTGTAAAACACGTTAACACATTCGTGTAACTCGATACGGTGCTCCTGTTCAAGGAGGGGGCAGGTCATCATTACGATTAAAGGTATATCAAGCTGGATGTTTTCCCCATTACACACATTTCCCTGTATCTCCAGTCAACAGTGCGGAAGGATAAAATGCCGTAAAACATGGGTTTGTTTAGCATATGAAAGAGTCTAGAGAGACGACCATTGATCTTAAAAAGGGGCCTGGCGGGGTGGGGGAGGAGGATAGTTACTATCATAGTATGATAGTAGTGGACCCATGACCATGTGAAAATTCCCATGTTCAGACAGCGATACATAGCTCTGCAACGGTTTTTTTGTCATTTTGATTTTAGAGTTGTCAATAGATATATACATGTAGCATACACTGATTACATATAAAAAGTAGAAAATATCCTACTGACCATCGTTTGAATATGACTTATGAGATAAATGTTGTTCATTTGCAGTTTTGGAATGGGAAAGCACAATAAAATGAAACGTAAAGAATACCAGAAAAAACGAAAGATGGCACAAAAAATTAAAAGAAAACTTTACAAACAACATTTGTCACAGACTCAGTCTCATACACATACTTCTAATTCACAGACTCAGGGGTCCATCCAGTCTTTTGAGATAAATGACTGCAACTCTAAACCCTCTACATCTTTAACACATACAACTGCCAAAAGTGGAACCAGTTCAACCACCAGTAGCCACAGCAACTCTATAAGATCACCATTCAAAGATTAAATAGTGACATCTTCTAAGCAAACAACCATTTCTAGAAATTCTCGGCCATCAAAATACGAGTTTTCTTGGGAAAAAGTGCATGCAACTGACCCGTTATTGGTAAAATGGGAGGAATATAAACTTGTTCAGAAAAGATTACATCAAATTAAAAACACTAGATTTTTAATCTTAGCTACCTCGATCACTATATGTAAACAAATGTAATTAGGTCATATGTGACAGCCTATTTTTACCATTTATTTTGTAATAATATTGTGTACATTTTATTGATTTATATAAACAGAGTTTTTTTTAACAATTACTAAATGTTGTATAAAATAACTGGTCAGCTTTAAAATGAGACTGTTTTAAAATACATAACGATTTTATGATCATTTTGAAGTCAAAAAGATGAAATTCTATTGAGCTGTCCATTATCTTCTTATTTCAAGTTATTGCCTGTCTGAAAACAAAGTATATATATACATGTACACAGTGAAATCATAAGTATACATGGTAAAATAAATGTCATCTTGGTATTTGTGGAGATAAAGGGTGTTCATCTCGGTGTTTCTTCACAAAGTGGGTGACAACATAAAATGCCAGAATGAGATGCAATAGTTTCTTTTTAATCTATTTCTTTTCAAATGTACATGTAAGTGTATGCATTGTGTTCAGATTCTTTACCATTTCTCGTAAACTTAATTTGCTTCCTGTTTAGCTTAAACAATTTGAATTTTTTAATTGAATTATGAAATTATTTCAAATAAGTTTTTTTTAGTTTTTATATAAAAAAAAATAAAACTTTAAGTGACAGAAAAATTAAATTTTTTAACTAAAGTTCAGAATTATGTTTCCCTGTACAAAATGTAACTTCAGAGTAAGGAGGTATAAAGAGTTGCTTTTTCACTACAGATTTGTTCATTCAAAAGAAGTTGGTTTCAGCATAATCTGTGGAATTGATGGTTGCCAAAAGCAATATAATGTTGTCGCTTCACTCATAAAGCATATCAAAAGGACACATTCTTCATTTTACTCAGAACATTTATCTTTAGTAAGACAGGCACAAAAAGACCCAAATACTTTAAATTGCTTGCAAGAGATAATTGAAGAAAATGACGAGCATGAACAGGAGGAAGATGAAGCAATAAATAATGTTAATACAGAAACAAGAGTAGATTTTTGTAGGCAAATGGCAATTTTTCTTTTGACATTAAGAGAACAGTGTAAGCTGCCATCAAATTCAATTCCTGTAGTAGTAGAAGAAATCAGTAATTTAATATGCCTTCACCAAGCAAATGTAACCCAGAATCTTGGAGACGTTTTACAACTCTTTGATGTTAGCGATGAATTGCGTGAAAATATTAATAATTCTTTAATGCTAAACTCTGGTGTTGAAACAGCATGTGATAGTTTAAATTCAGTTTATAAATTGAATAAGTATATTGAGGTTAATATGGGTTTAGTGAAGCCTGTAGAGTATGTTTTGGGTTATGACAGAAATGGCAAGCCATGTTCTATGGAATATGTGCCAATTTTAGAGTCTATAAAAAAATTGTTAAAGCATGATGACATTTTTAGCTATATTGTAAACAATCACAAATCAAATGACGGTATTTTAAGAGACATTTGTGATGGCACAGTTTATAATCAAAATGCGCTTTTTGCAAATAATCCCAGAGCACTACAAATACTTTTGTTTTTTGATGAGTTTACAGTTACAAATCCAATTGGTCACTCTGTCAAACAGTACAAAATAGGGGGATTTTATATGCATCTAGCCAATATTCCACCAAAATTCAGATCACAGTTAAACACAATTCAGCTAGTAGCTCTTGCTAAAGGTACCGATTTGAAAAGGTTTGGATTCAGCACTGTTTTAGAACCATTAATGTATGATCTAAAAATACTTGAAAAAGATGGCGTCTGTATAGAACGTCCAGAAGGTAACATTACTTTGCATGGTAGTATCATTTCAGTGATTTCTGATAACTTAGGGGCTCATTCTTTTGGTGGATTTGTTGAGAGCTTCACAACACAAAGGTATTGCAGGTTTTGCTTTTTGCCACGAAATGTTATGCAAAAAAAAGTAGATTGTTCTGATCTACCACTAAGAACTATTCAAATGTATGATCAACATATGTCATTGGTTGAAAATGATGCTGAGTTGGCATTTGTTTATGGTATTAAAAAAATGTCTGTTCTGAACGAACTTGATTTTTTTCATGTTGTTGGAGGGCTTCCGTCTGATATTGCTCATGATTTATTTGAAGGTGTTGTGCCGGTGGTAATGAAACTTGTAATTGAAAATTGTGTCAGGAATGGATATTTCTCATTAGATTTTTTGAATGAAAAAATAACCAATTTTACTTATTCTGATTTTGATAAATCAAACAAACCTGGAAATGTTCCAAATACATTAGCTAAGTTAAAGATTAGCCAGTCGGCATCTCAGATGTGGTGTTTTTTTCGTCTTTTACCTCTTATGGTTGGTAGTCACATCCCTATTGGTGACCCTAAATGGGAAGTATTTTTGCTTTTGCAAGATTTGGTTTATTTTATATGTGCACCAAATGTAAAAAGACACCTGGTTGAGATTATGAGAGATTCCATAGAGGATTTTTTGGAATATTTTTGTCAAGAATTTCCTGTTGAAAATTTAAAGCCAAAATTTCATTTCTTACTTCATTACCCTGATGAAGTCCTGCGTTTTGGTCCTTTGTTACACATTCAAACACTTCGCTTTGAGGCAAAACACAGTTATTTCAAAGAGTTAGCACAAAGAAACAAATGTAAAAAGAATATTTGTAAATCTCTGGCTATCAGACATCAACATCTCCAGTGCATAGCAAATGAAAGTAAAGATTTTTTGTCAATGAGTCAAATGAAAACAGTTGGTGGAAGTTTAATTCCAAAAGCTTTATTACAGCATAGAGTTCAGCATCTTCTTTTGCCTTTTACACAAAACATGGAAAATATTTTTCAGTGTAAATCTGTTCAATATGATTGTATTAAATACAGCGTTGGATATTGTATTGTAACAGGGCATGATGGGAATCATTACAAATTTTGTAAAATTCAACAATGCTTCATTATAAATGGTATTGTATTAGTTTTATGTAAAATGCTACACACTGTTGGCTATAGGCGACATTTAAATGCATATGTAGTGCAAGAAACAGATCAGTATGATGTGATTGATGTTCGAACAGTTACTCAACAAACTACCTTAGGCATTTACAAATTAGAAAATTCAGATCTCGAAGCTATTATAATGAAGTTTCATTTACTGTTTTGACCGTTTCTGGTGAAAGAGATTTGAAGATTCTTTTTTGCATAAAAGTATCATCTACAAATCTTAAATAACCATGTACAGAAGGCTTCATCTCCTTGTGTTGACTTGTCAAATATACAAAATCAATATTAAATCTGATTGATTATCCATCTAAATTCAAATGTATATATTAAACATGTATAAAGATGTATTTAGCATATTTATATAAGACTCACAGCATCTACATGGTGTTGAACATCTTTCAATATTTTTTATTTATTACAAAATAACAAACAAAATCAATTATTGTATTAAATCCTGATGAAGTCTTAAGATTGGTTTGTAGATCATATTTACTGTTTACTGAAAATAATGTATGTGCATTAAATTTACAAATGAGTTTATAATATATGTATGATTCATGCTATTTTTAGTGGCTTTTTTTATTTCTTGTACATACAGTGTGTATATATATGTATTTGTTTTATAGGGTTAAAATGTTTCCACTACTTGTTATATGTGCAAATAGAACAAAAAAGTGTCGAGCTGACTCTACATCTACTTTGCAAGATATAAAAGATGAAATCATGTCAAAATTTGAAATTCGCCAAAACTTTCACATTCAGTATTTGGATAAGGAGTTGGAGGAATGGATTGATCTTGATTCAACTGATGAATTGAGTACTGAAGAATACACAAAGATAAAAGTTGTACTGGATAGTACATGTACAGGGCAAAAAGATACTTCATACTTGTATGAAGAGAAAAGTGATTCAGCAGGTTCAAGCAGACCAGAAACACCAGTATCAACGCCCCCAAGACAGTCTCCAACACCAACAACTATGTCGTCACAAATTACCTTATGTACACCATCTTCCTCAAAAGCTAAAGACAGAGGGTCAGCTGTTGATAATAGAAAATGGTAACTAATTATAAATTCTTTAAGTAGCAGATCATTGTTGTAATCTTGTATTTATATAATGATTTTCGAGTTATTTACCTTTTAATATCAGTGCAGACATGAGTTCTACATTTTTTTCTATTCCTAAAAAAAGTTATGGCTAATACTCCTTGAAAAAAAAAATAGAGTGGGTATCATTCTTTACATGTAATACTCTTATTTAACATATTTACATTTGAATCAAAAGTTTACCAAAGCTATTATAATACGGAACATTTCAATATGCCGTACACGTGTTTCGAGGAGTCACCTCTCATCAGCAGCACTAAAACCTAATCTTAGGAAGACCGATATCAAAACATTGTAAATGGAGGAACTCGTATCCAAACAAAACCTAAATATGTAGCCAAATCCAGCGGAAAGGACATCAAACATGTGCAATACTTTGAATTTTTTCTAATTATAGCTTTTTACACATTTCTACTGTACCCTTATTTTTGTGTCGCCTGCTCTAGAGCAGGGCGACACATAGGGATCACTTCTGTCGTCTTGCGTCGTCCGCATCCGCGTCCGCGTCACACTTCTCTAATCCGCTACTCCTCCTAAACCACTGAACAGAATTGAATCAAACTTACACACAATCTTTAGTAGCATGTCTAGTATTGCACTATCTATTTTATTACGATCACTTCTCTCATCTTGCATTAACCGTGTCAGTGTCTTTGTCGATGTCACTTTTCTCTAAACAAGCTCTCAATATACATAAAAACTTTAAACACTTGTATAAAAAGGACTCCAACTTTTTATTTTATTTCTCTTAAATATCATATTCATATGTAATTTAGGTGGGGTTTGAGCAAATTTGAATGTTCCCGTAATTATTTATTGCCTTAGCCTTACTTGGCAAATTGAAGCAGGCGACACATGTCTTCCAAGGAAGACCCAATCCTAAGTTTTAAATGTGCAATTACATTTAAAGAGTTCATCTAAAGACTTTTTTTTAAGTGCAATTTTCTGTTGTTTTACAGGTCCCTCAAGCAGTGGCCTAAGTTGTATAGTGTACCTAAGAACACAATACCCATTTCAACAGTCAACAAACTGGACAATGGATTGATATTGACTGCAAGAGACAGGAGGGATATACTAACTGGCATATATCAAGATGTTGTCTCATTCGAGGGAGGATTGTAAGTTAGTTTAAAGTTTACAAATGCACAAATGTTACCAAGAGCAATTTTAAATATTTGTAATAAAAGATTTTGATACATGTATTGAAGTACAACAAAATGCACATTGTGCCTAACAAATATTCTGACAGATTAGATATATTTCTTCCTTTGAAATTCTTATATTTCAGGACAGATACCTAGAATAATATGGTTTTTAGGTAATCAGAAACTATTGTTTTTAGAATAATGCTTTAGATTTCATTTTTTTTTAGATATCCAACAGGAGATCGTTATGATGCTATCGTTGATGCAATATTCAGAGAATACCCAGATATTCCAGCAAATGAAGGACTAAGTCTGGCAAACTCGAGGGTATGATCATACATTATTGTTATAAAAATCAAACTGTTTATGTATGTGTTCACACTATGCATACACAAAATTATATACATCAGGTATATTCACAGTAATTGAAATATGTACCTGACATTATATTTTAGGGCAATATAATTGTGAAATCCATTGAGTAAACTTTATTTACCCATACGGTCTACATGTAAGTGGATGAAGACAAAGCCCAAATTAAATATGTATCAATGTAAATATGCACGATACAAAACCTGAAGAAATTCAAGGAAGTTGTTATGCCCTACAACACATTCAAGTTTTCGCCATTAAATGATAAGAGCAAACCCACCTCCTATATAAAGCTAAAAATTCAGGCATACATTAGATATTTTGTTTAAAATAAAGAATTTACATATTTATTTGCAATATTTCAGGATCTTTGGAGGGAGAGACTTAAAGTGAAATTTTCAAATTCAAGAAGAAGGATTGATGGTGATTTACCAGAAATTGTAGCCCGTAAGAAAAAGAAGGTTTCAAATGAAGACATCCAGGAAAGTCCAAAAAAATCATCCACATGGGGTCTGGTGAATTATTTACCAAGCATACCAGAATCTGAGGATGAAACAACTATGCAGATTCACACTGACTGGCTTAAACGAGAGTATAGAAAAAAGGAGAATGTTGATTTTGGGGGAGTTGACAGAAGGATGTCTTTAACATTGTCAAAAAGGAGGAGGATGATAATTGAAGACAATATGGAAATAAGTGACATTCTCATCCAATTCCCATGGCTTACATCTCTGAAAGAGGTATTTATTAAAACAAACTTTGCTTAGATAAAATAATAACTTTTTAATTTCTGCATTTCATGAAAACTTTGCTCAAAAATTTATCTGGTATTTAATTCCCTGTATCAATTGCTGTAGCTCAAAAGCTGTCACTTATTAATGTTTTATTTCTTTGTTAAGTTAGCAGATCACTCTTTAAGGTAAAATTTCTTATGTATTTTTGAATATATTTTGAACTATTTCACAGTATACGTTTGATTTATTCTAAATGTATTTCAGTTGATCAAAGAGTTCCTTAGACTGGGACCTCAATTGGCCAACAGAGAGGTTGTTGACCAGTTTGAGTCTAGCTTGCTAAAGTATGGGCCATCTCTAGAGAGCTTGACAAAAAACAGGAAGAAAGCAGATTTGGCCAACAAAATAAGGGACAGAATGAAAGATTTGAGAGGAGAAGATGACAGAAAATGTATGAAATTTATTGTAACTGATATGGCCTAAAAATTACAAATTTTCTGGTGACTTCACTGATCAAAATTTCTCTGTACCTATCTTAAGGTTTTTAAAGTTTTTAATCAGTAAAAGCACTGTTAAGAAGTTCCAAAATCCATTTTTAGCATAAAAAATTTTAAAATACCTTTTGACAGCACATTATATATTTTATTCTAGGTTTCACTTGTTACAGGGCTATAGTTATATATTATTATATAGAAAGAGATAAAAGATTGGTTTTTTTTAGTAGAAAAAATGATAAAATATCACTGTAGAATATGTTTGGAATTCATTGTAGAAAGTTATGGATCAACACTTGCTTAGAAAATGTTCTAGTATAATAATCTGAAATGAATGTAATATATATGTTACAGATGCTGAGAAATCTAGTGCCCTCCTTTCCATAGCATCCTTGTTCAAAGAGGATATTGGAAAACTTCTGAAAACAGATGCAGAATACCAAACATGTGATGATGTAAGTTATTGTGTTGAAACAGTTTACTTAGCTATAAATGCAGCCAATTGATATATTCACAGAAATATAATTATTTAAATTACCGCTGTTACTGGGTAAAAAATTTAAGGTCTCACATCCCGAAAATTCCTTGAATTTATTTTGGTTCAATTTTTGATATTTTATTCAAAAGTGCATGCTGAATCCAAAAATGTACAGGAAAATATGCCTTACGGGGCTTTTTTCTTGCAAAATTGCCCCGAAAACGACAATGTTTCCATGCTCTTTAGATGTTCGGCAGGTGACGTTACGGTTGTTATGCGACAGCGCAACAGTACAATAATGCTATAACTTTTACTTAAATTCTTCTTCCGATATCCTGAGCACATGAATATGGCCTGATTTTCAGCATAGGTATGATAATAATTTTTGAAACAGCAAAAAAGTACAAATTTTTGCTCATTTTTCGCAAAAATATTTGTGTGAAAAAAGTACAAAGTCGTCGATCGCAAAAAATTGTTGAATTTATTTTTTCTCAAAACTTGATATGATTTATATATGGTGTTTTTCTCTATATTTCACTCAAAAAAATTATTGGCTACGGGAGAGTTAGCAGAGATTTTTTATTGACTTTAAGCCCTATAGATAGAATCGGTAAATCGCTACTACATTTTATATGTTGAATTTTGGCCCTTTTATTGTTGGCGTGGGTACCCAAGAAATGCACGGTTTAAAAGTTATTGAACTCCCTTATTTAAAACAATTATACATTTTCTGCTTACTTCTATTGTAAAATAATGAACCCGTATTAATTAATGAAAACGGAGAAAAATTCTTGTTCTTCCGTAATTTCCCGCCGTATTTCACTGCAACAACAACGTTTGAATGGAGAAATTTGACTGGCTGTTCGCCGAACGTCACAAAACCGATTTCGGCGTAACGTCACAGTAAAGTATGCGCCGTCGAATTCGGGATGTGAGACCTTATAAGTTTTTACCCCTTTATTTAAAAAATGCATCTGATATAAAATTACATACTGGGCATATGAGATCTTTGCCTCACATTGTTTGATAGTGAATTGATACCAATCCGCCATTTTAAAATATATACAAATGTACTCTTTCTCACAAATATGGAATATTCATATTTTGTACCATATGATAGAAAATATCTTGTCCTTTCTTTGTCTAGGAATATTTCTGAAATAAAAGGACAGAAAATGTTTGCTGAATGATAAAGAATGAGAGTTAGCGTATAACATCTGACAAAAGATAACATAGTCACTTTTATTTTTGTTGTACAATTTTAGCATGTTTGTTCCAGAACACCTATCAGACAAAAATTTAGAACCAGAGACTTTTTAGCTGAAAGTAAAATAATGACAACAACTCATTTCTTTTGTAGCCTTGCAGAATAGCTATTTGCTATGAAGGAGACATTCTTTCGACTTCAAAAGATAGTTTCAAAATGTTAGTTGAAGGAGTCGTGGTATTTAAATGTTGTGGCATAATTGAGGCTGTTCTTGGACTAATGATGGGAATCTACACATTCAATCTGGTGTATCCAAAAGACGTTTCAAGAACTTTATTACTGCTGCAGAAAGTGTTCATAGGACTAGACGATGAGACTGCAGCAGACAAAACTATGTTAAAAGTTATGGCTCAGATAAATCAGGGTCTTAATTGAGTACAAACATGTAGTTTCTTGCTACCCGCTGTATTAAATTTTTTTTTTTGGCATTTTTGTTCAAATTATGAAACTTCTCATTGTACATATTAACTTTTAATGACATACTTTATAATGTACAATGTGCAATAAGTTTGACAATTAAAAGCCCTGGCAAAACTACCATATTTGTATTTGTTGCAGTTTCCAAAGATTTTAATTTGGATCCTTATTCAGTTAGCTTTTACACTGAGTCCTAGTTTGTCATATTGTGAAGACATCTTGCGTTTTTCATTTCTTTAGTCCCTTACCAAATGAAGCACTTAAGTATGAAAAGAGAAGATATGGTATAAATGCAACGGAGACCACACTCCATCTACCATACAGAACTCAATTAATAAACTAGAGGTCTTCACAAGGCCTTCAACAAGGGTCAAATCCAACTCATTATGACGAGCTCTAGAATGCCCCAGTGAACAAAACATGTATACGTAAAATAAATTCAATCCTGTCTGAATTTTACAACAATAGTTACAAAAAACATGAAGAAAGTACAAATATAACTAATGACCTTGACTCCTGACTTGAACAGGCACATGACACATGCGGTGGGGTTTAACTAGTTTTATTGGATCCAAACCCTCCCAACATCGAGGCCAAAGGTGAAGTTTTAGATAGTTTTAGAAAATATCTTGCATTCAAAAGAAAATCTACTAAGTATCACTGCTTAAGGGAGAACTTTTCACGTTGGTTTTCATATTGTGTTGCATTTACTGTTTCATTAATGGTATTGACCTGTTTAAGCAGTACTTTTCAATTACGTCAAAGGTTTAGATTGTCAGGATAATAAGTCATTTTTGTATTTTTCTATGTCCATTTAATACGCAGGCTAGAACAAAGTATGTTTGATGGAATTTAAACTTTCAGGGATGTTGTGAAGCATTATTTTGATATTGACTGGTAGCAGATTTGATTGAATTACAAGTTAAACTGAAGTATTTGAAGGTCATGCTTCATTTTCAGAGTTGTCATAATGATGTCAAAACATAACGTTAACGATACATGTATTAATCGTCAGGTAATCACAATGACAGTTAAAACCATCAATTTCTATCCTAGAAAACATCATTTTGATGAGTGTTTTAATCAAAAGGACATTTTCAAACATCAATTTCTATTTTATTGATAATCATATTGATGACATTTGGAATCAAACTGACATTTAAAATCATCAGTTTTGATGAAAGAAATCATCATATTGATGACTTTAAATCATCAAACTGGAATCAAACTGACATTTAAAATCATCAGTTTTGACGAAAGAAATCATCATATTGATGACTTTAAATCATCAAACTTGACATCAATTTCTGTCAAATTGACAACTTTAAACATCAGTTTGATCATGTGGGTCATCCTCTGGAGGACAATCAATTTGACGACTTTAAGTCGTCACCCTGACGACTTAGTTTTTTCAGTGTTGTGAGTTCAAAGATATCTTTACGGATGAAACTGGAGATACAAGCTTGATTGAGCATAAAATTGAATTGAAAGATGAAAAGATTACACCTATTAGGCAAAAGCCCTATCGAATTCCCGAAA
>JARWCS010000042.1:1114834-1143326 GCA_034783895.1 Geukensia demissa | reverse complement strand
TGAACATATAACAATAAATGACTAACAAAACAACGACAACCACTGGACTACAGGTTCCTGGCTTGGGACAGGCACACCAGTCTGGAGCCCGTACATAGAGAAACTAGGAAGTGTGCAAAGAAGACCGGCCCGGTTTGCATTGAACAACTACCAACAAACCAGCAATGCTAAACACTCTACAGTGGCAACCACTAGAGACAAGTGCCAACCGCATATTTCGATTTGTGTATATAGTTGTTAAACAGAGCTAGGAATTACAAAAAAGGCTCATAGCGTCTTTGCAGCGGAAATAAACACATGTATTCTAAAAACCAGTTGTTGGCACGATGCATGGGAGTCGTGTTCTTGTCTTATATTGTATGACAGTATGATACTAAATCCCTAACAGACCGTGTTGATTGTCACATGATGAAGACATAATCTTTCAATCAGTTTTAATGAGCACTGGAGCTAACATGTCAGTAACTGTCAGTAGTCCTTTGTTAATTTATGTATCATTGTCATTTTGCTTAGTTTCTTTTGTTACCTATTCTGACATCCGACTTCTTATCAACTTGAGTTTACTGTGTGTGTGCATTTTTTCTACATTTGGCTACATTTATAGGGGAGGGTTGATATCTCAGTAAACATGTTTAAACCTGTCGCATGTGTGCACCTGTCCCAAGTCGGGAGCCTCTCTCTGTCCATGGTTGTTCTTGTATGATTTTTTTATCCATTTGGATGTTTTGGAGTTTAGCGTGATGTCCAAATAGACACAATCCAATTTTCCATTCTCAATTATATTATAATTTTAACTTTCTTAAGTACAATGCATATTTAATAAATTGCCATTAATCCAAGTCATTTGGGGTGGTGGTAACTTTGTCCCTGATGTTTCTCAATACTATATTTGACAAGTTGTTACTATCAGATATCAGAACTTTGCAATGTCACAAATGGCTCTGTGTTGAAGACTGTAGACCTATAATGGTTTACTTTTACAAACTGTGACTTCGATGGAGAGTTGTCTCATTGGCATTCATACCACAAAGTCATCTTCTTATATCTATATATGTATATACACAACTTTCTTATTGTATCTAATATGCTTTTATGTAGTTATTTATAACTATTCTGTTTCTATGAATTTGTGATTTATCTTTCTCATTCTTTAAATTGTATTTTGATTCATCTAACTGTAGTGAAGCCTTTATCAAAGAAGTGTGGTTGGGTAAGTTTAAGAATTTTACCATGTCTACTATTTCCCAACATACTTTTGCTTCAAATACCATAATAGTATGTTTGTTTTTTTAAATTAAACAACTACCTGAAACATATGTAAACAATCAAAATAGACCAAGTTGGAGCTGTTTAATTTTTTAAAGATGATAAAAAGACAACATATTTTTAATAATAAATAATGGCTTTATTAAGGACAATAAATTGGAAAGTTATTCATACAAAGCATATAATCATATAACATTATATGGTTAAAACCACTTTGATCATGAAAATTAAGTATAATCATAATTCATTAAATAAGGTAAAACTATATGATACAAAGGGTTTCCAGACTCTGATACCTTTGACTCATCTAACGATGATTTCTTTGCAAGAAAATTCATATGCGAGTTTCATTTTCCCTTTCATGAAAGATAACTAAATATATTTAGAAATGATTCAGGAAAATACACATCTTCAGAATTGACCAAAGAAACATCACTGTCCAAAAAGGAAAATTAGGAATCAATGAAAACAGACTGTAAAAAGTAAAAAGTTCCCACTTTGTAATCTATAAATAGTTACACAATGAAGTAAAAAGATTTACACAAAAAAATAAACTAGAATATGCACTACAATAGTTAAATTAGATAAAATTTAAATATTTAAGAAGATGGAAAAAGATAAGTGTTACAGTAGTTGGTGCAAGTTTACGTTGAATCAAATAAAAGTCATTTAAATACCAGACCAAAGTAATAGAGTCTATTGGGCTAAAATTAAAAAGTTGTTTGTTTCCCCTCTCCCTACCGACCCACTGAAAATGGTCCCTACCCAAAAGTTTTTATTGGCTATTAAACTTTTTATTTTTTCTACGACTTTTTTCATCACCATATGGATGATAAATATTTACATAAATATTTTGAAAAATGAAAAAAAAATCTATGAGCCTACCTACCTACCCTATTTTTTGACGAAGGGTCGGGAGAGGGGAAACAGACATATTTTTAAATGTGGCCTTGGGAGTCATAAGTTTACCTCCAACCAAGGCCCTGGTGGCCGGTCATAAAATCTGCTATGTAGCCAATGTGACAGACATAATCTAAATGAATAGTTTTAGTTTGCACAAATAGGAATAATGAAATATTAAAAAGAATGCAAATCCTTAAGACTGATGACTGTTAGTTTTCACATAATTCTTGGTTTCAATGATTAAAAACTTTGTTGTATGTCTGCCTTTCATATTGTTGAATGCAGGGTTCCTAATTACAACATGTACAACTATATCAGAAACATGTATCCATAATGCAATTGTTTTGAATCTCATAATTGAATACATGATATAACAAAATTATTAAAGCATACAGTTAACTAGTTACCATAAAATATTAATAATGGAAATGAAAAAAATCAAATATTTAAATCAAACTATAAAAACTAACAATAGTTATAAGTTAACATTAATATAATTCTAACTACCAATTAAGTAGTTTGAGTTTAGAATGGACTTAAAAAATTAGGATAAAATACATTAACAATGAACAATTTTAAACAATAGACTTTACAACTATCAAAATATGTAAAATATAATTTTGCAAACAATTGATAAAAATGGGCTATAACAGATGTATGAGTGTAGGAAAGAATTGCTTATTTTGATACATATCATAAGTTTATCAAGATTTTTTCCTACCCAAATAAATCTCTTACATTGGAATAATTTTAGAATATACTATAAACTGCATGTAGCTAATCAATTACAAAAGAACCATACTGTAAGTGAAAAGATTACTAAAATTGTAAATGAATTCCATCTGGTATTACACCTCTGTCCTTCCCTTTCTTCTTTCGGTCTGCATTTTCTGAAAAGAAATAAGGATATCAATTTTTTATCTTATTATATGCCTATGCGGTATAGACTTTGCTCATTGTTGTACGGTGACCTATAGTTGTTAACTTTTGTGTCCTTTGGTCTCTTGTGGAGAGTTGTCTCATTGGCAATCATAAAACATCTTTTTATATATGATCATTGACAGAACGAAAACAAAATATTGAGCAGTTGTGTATTGAACAATCACAATGATTTGTTAAAAACAGAAACAGAAGAAAATGTTGAAACTTCTTTTTTGAAATTCAATTGCCATGAATTCTATTCTGTGTTCTTTAGTGAATTGCCAATTAACTGAATATACTATTATTGCGCTATGAAAATATTTTTAACCAAAATCAACATATATAAAATAACACTAACATATCAAAGCCAATCTGGTCTAAAACAGAATCCTGAGTAAAGGGAAAAGTAATCGAGACAAAATTACAACCCCTAAAAGTTGAGAATGTTATAAAATTACATAAAATGCTTAAATTTAAAAATCTGAAAACTTCAAGCCCAAAATCATAACAGATTTATATCAATTAATTTTGATATAAGGACTCTGAAATCATATTATTGTACAATTACTTAAAAACTGAATACAGTAGTAATAGAGCTCTCATAATTTTTTTGGTTACTAGCTTGCATATAACTGTATAAGAGTACTTATCTTAAACACTGAAGGCACTCTGGTTACTTTTCTTTCAATATTAGATGTTCCTGGAAGTATAGAACAAAGGAGCAGAAAAACATACAAAATAAAAATATTTTCTCTGAAGCTACATCTACGATCGAAAGCAATAATGAATCTCAAAAATATAAGTTGGCTTCAATAAGCTTGAAGATTAGTTGTCATGACTCTGTTTTATTGTCCCCTCTTTTTTAAATGACAACCTGATCTTTAAAAATTGTCCTTTAGAACGAACTAGACATTGCATTGTTTCCTTATTAGCCCTAACAAAAGTGTGTGAAGCAAATAACAATCTTAATCCTTTAGTTATGCTTAGACTGGTATTATATAAATAACCTCATTGACCTAACAAAGACTTTGACTTAAAAAAGTATAAATGTAGAGAAGACTTACCCGTTACCGCTAGCATCTTTGAACTGTTCTTGACTTGCCAAATTATACAATGAAAGTACCCATTATAAGTCTCTTGAAATAACAATATTAGATAAAGCACCTTCATTACCAGCTAATCAGAGTTTGAAGAAAATTAGTTTGTACAGTTATTTTGATTATCTAAGTGACAATATTGATGAAAAAAACAGGGTTAAACAAATGACTGAAGAAATATAATTCATATGATCATATATTTAAAACTGAAATATACAATTATAAAACAATACCAGAAAGTAATTCTAAATAAATTTATGCCTGAATTTGTATCTTAATATCAACAGAAAAGAGAAACCAGAAAAGTTGGTATACTGATGAAATTAATAATCTAGTATGCAAAACCAATAATTTATTTTTTTTAGTTTAAAAGTTAAATGAACCCAAAAAAAACCTAAAAACAATCTTACTTCAATTTAATTTAAAGACTTGTATAGCGCCTTTACACTGCAATTGCAGAAGTCTTTTGCTTTTATTCGAAAAATAACTGTACAAACTATTTCATTTCAAATGTCTAGTAAACAGTTCTTTCAATTAATGGTGATAATAAAGAACAAGGGACCAAATATTTTTCTAGGCAAGATATGCAGCTGCAATACCACATCTTTTTTCAAAAGCTTCCCGTTTCCTCTCACACCAGTGGTAAATCATAAACTGTAAATAAAAACAGAATTTCTCTAGTGTCATGGATCTAGCAGAATATTTAATTTTCTGTATAAAAGAATTGAACTGTTCACAGATTTCAGTATTAAGTCCTTGTAAAGGAGAAAGTCTCTGTGATTTGTAACAATAAGGACACTTGTGAGAAAATCCATGAAACAGATCATGCCAGAATCGCGTATTTTCCCAGAATCCAGGTTCTCTATTCAAACAATACTCTTCTAACTGACAGGAAAAATCATAAAAAACTTCTTCTGGTGCCTCTTCCAAATAACAGTAGGCAGATGAGAAGGGATCTTTTCTTCCCTCGGAACCAGGAATAATGTGAAATCCATAGCAATGACCATAATGTTTAGGGTCAAACCATAAAAACAAATATGTTGTGCCTTTCCGGGAAACCTCAGGATAAATCTTATTGCACTGTTCATTGGCTCTGGCAGGAAGATCGTCATAATTTTTCGAATGGGCTTTTTCATTCATTGTATACTTTGGCAAGTCTCTTAGTTTCTCTCCAGATGGTGTGAAATAGTATGCCACCCCATTTTTTGTTGGATTATAAGAACCATGCTGTGGATTTGCTGGAGCTGCTGGCTTATTTAGCTGTTTAATTTCATCAACCCTTGATGTCAGATACTGAAAAAAACTAATAACATCTGTTAGATTATTTCTGTTAGATTGAGCAGCATTCAGAACATCTCTGATTTCTGGTGAAAATTCAGAAACCAAGTTCAGTCTGCTGCAGTCACCATTCTTAATTTCATTTAGAATGGACATGAATAATTCAGTGTATCTGAAAGGAATGAAAGCAGAAAGTGAATGATTTGATGATAAACCTTCAAATATAATTGATAACTTTTTCATCAGAACATCAGGGTACTCATTGCAATAAAACCTTCGGATAATATCTTTGCACTTTTCATCTACAGTGTTTATTAAAATCTCTGTTCGATCAGTTTCTGTCTGAAAATTCAAGATGTCATTTGCTCCTGTTAATCCTAATCGTTTTCGTGCAAGGTATGCTAGATGATCTCTACATTTTCGTATGTTTTCATTTTCATTTGGTAAGTCAGCATGGAAACGCAGAAATGCTCTATCATTTCTCCTGTGACAAGGATCAATCAATTCAGCAGTTGGTTCAGGTGTTTCAATAGGATTAACACTTGATTGACGAAAACTAATACCAATTTTTGTACCATCACAAGCCAGGAATTTTGGATTACTTTTACATATGTAACACTGCTTTCGGAAGTCAATTTTAAATTTGCTACTCCATGAAAACCACCAAGAAATAAAAGTTTGAACAGACATAAATTTAGCAGAAGAATAAATTCTGGAATATTTGTTAGACATAATTTTACAAAAAGCACTAAATGTGACATGTGTGTTAAGAGCATGATCAATAAAATCCCATCCAATTTCATCTCCAGCAGCAGTTTCTTTTGATAAAAAATGGAGGCTGTTGATTGCACCACTATACTTCACCAAACATTCTGGACATCCAGCAAGGCATTCACGATCTCTGACCTTTAACAAGTAAAAAGGATTCGTGGTAATTTTTTAGTTTAACCATTTTAGTCTTAAATCTTGACACAAAATTGGACAATACACATTTACCTCATTTTGCACATATTCTGGAAGTTCTGTGAGTTTAAAAAATACATTTTGTTTACTTATCAAATGTTAAATTGTCTGTAAAAATATTTGACAGTCTACTGATGGATTTGATTAGACTGCCGTTGTTCAGAGCACAAAGCCAATAAGGAGGATATTTGAACAAGTAAGATTTAAGAGCAACTCAAAGTTAACCTTTTTTTCAACCTATAACATGTATAATGTCAGACAAATTGAGTAATGTGTACTTTTATTAATACAACAATTGAAACATAGATATATAAAATTATGACTTGAAATAAACCTTACACTTTATCTTAACTTTGTCAATCATATCCCATCTCCATAGTAGTTTCTAAACATTTCAACACTTAGCTGACTTATTTACTTGTGTTTCTACAACAGTTCAAAAAGTTCCACTTACAACATATCTTGCAGGTCCATTTGTCAGGTACACTGTTGGTCTATACCTTACTTCTGACAATTTTCCTTCTGGGAACATCTCACTGTAGTAACCAGTCTGTAATAAATGTATGTTTTAGAGAAATACAATATTCTGATATAAAAAATAATCTATTTCCAACATACAAACAAGATTTAAAGCTTACAGTAAACCATAACATTTTATTGTATTTATTTATGAAATAAACACAAAACAGACCAAGAGATATGTCTCCTTTTAATTCAGTCACACCAAAGACAAGTATAGTTGTTTTCAAATATTTCGAGTTTACAAGAAAGGAAACTGACTTGTTTACATACCCCACATGTACAATTACCCAATGGTAATGGAGGACACAAAACCAGTGTTTGCCCAGCAAAACATCCTGTACTATCTCTGTGAAAATCTTTAGCTCCATCAAATATAGCATGTCTCAACTGTATGGCCTCTCTTAAGCTAGGATCATTGTCCTGTTTTGGTGGGTGTTGACTTAAACTCGGAAAATCCCATAACCCTGTGTTTTCCCTGAAAACACCATCCTAAAAAATACCATCATACATTTAAAATAATGAATACTTAGACATTTTTTACCATGATACCAAAATTTTAAACATATAACATTTGTATAATTGATGCTGCAAAACTGATATTTTGCAGTACTAAGCTACAGAATTGGGATGACCTAAAACCGACTTTAAATGTTTCTTATTGTGGAGGTTAAAATGTATCTTTAGATGTTTTGGACTTCAAAAAATTAAATTTTGTTTATATATGTATAAGAAAAAGTAAGACCTCGTAATTGATTAGTTTTTAACGAGGATGAAATCTAACTGTTCAGTGTGAGCCAAGGCTCCGTGTTGAAGGCTGTACCTTGACCTAGAATTGTTTACTTTTATAAATTGTTATTTGGATGGAGAGTTGTCTCATTGGCACTCATACCACATCTTCATATACCTATGATCTTGTAGGCTTTCTTTAAATATACCTGTGAAATTGTATCAGTTTGCACAGGTTCATTGAATTCTGCATCATCATCATCCAAGTTGGGTTGGTTGTTAAACTGATCATCGTCTTCGTCATCATTGTCATCCTCTATGTTATCCAGATTAACTAACCATAAATTTCTGTTCTTCTTCATGGCATCAAGATGAGGACATATGTTGGTAGTTTCTTCCAGATATATTACTTTTCTTTGAGAGCATCCATATATTGTTTGGCATTCCCCAGATTGACATATTAAACGGTTTTTGGATAGGTGAACAAAATTACAGGATTCAGTATCATTTTCGTCTCTTACAGTAAATTTCTTGGTTTTCAATGTTGATGGCAAAATACAAACAGGTTTGTCCAGAAGTTCTAAAGATCTAATAACAATTTCTTGACTTTTAGTTGGTTGCGGAATGGATTCTGGAGTAAAAATATTAATAAAAATTGGCTCAATCACTTCCTTAAATAGACGAATATGGCAGCATCGAATATTAACATCATAGATCTCAGCATCAAGATTGTCATTTAAAGTTGCAAGTTGAAGAAGGGTGGCATATAGTTTACAAGTACAATTATAATGTAGTTCATTTCCTTCCAAAGTTCTAGTCATATGAACATAAGAAAAGTCATATATAGTTCCAGTATTCATGTTGATATCATTCATGCATAATATGTCAATGTGGGGTTTGTGAAGTCTCCATTGAAGGGTTCCTGTTTCTATTTGTGCAGTTTTATACTGTTGGTACAATGAATTTTCTGTGGATCTGTTTTGTTCGATAAAATCTGGATTTAAGATGGTCAAATTTCTTAGAATGTCTTCCTCTGTGAGAGCTTTGCGTCTTGTTCTAACAGATCTTTGTTCTTCAGGTTGACTAACATCAGTGTAATATGAAGTTTGGTTTACTGAACTCTGGATTGCGGATGTTTCTGTTGCTGGGTTCTTGTACCTTTTAACTAGCTGATAGATGGTCCCAAAGTCTTTGTCTCTGCAGTGAAGAAGTATTAAATTTCTTAAAGATGCTGGTTTTTTCTTCCCTACTTCATCTCTAACAGACAGCATCCGTGCATATCCCACATGGGCCTGATCTACTTCATCCCAGTAATGATTGTTGGGGATAGCAGAAATTATCATGCACTTCTCATGCCAAGTGAAATGGGAACTTCTTGGAGTATCTAATAGAGATGAAAATTCAGGTGGATGTTGGGGTACACCATTCACTCTATACTGCTGAAAGGAGTTTTCCCATGTATGTGAGGACGATCTAAATGCACCTGTAGCCTCATGGTACCTAAAAAGAAAATCTATTATTTTAATATTTTTAATACATTATTAACATTCTTTAATGTCCTACAGCACTGTACATATTGTGATCTCATATGTACAATCTCATATGTCTTGTTTAATCAAATTTATCATGCATATTTATATGACTAAAAATACAAGAACAAATTGTCACATTAGTCTCTACTTAGTAGTAGTCCCTGCCATCGGATTTGGCTTCCCATTTTCGATTCGTTTGGATTTGAGTGCTTCTTTCGTTATATTTGAGTCTTTGACTTCATATGTTTCGATTCTAATGCTCCTGATGAGAGGTTACTCCTTGAAATGTACATATAACATACCTAAATTTTCCATATTCCTTTAACATTGGTAATTTTGTAATTTGTAAGAATACTAGTTAAAATTGGAACAAAAGATGCTTTCCAAATACAGCACTATCTTTATATGACACCAAATGTCTCCAGTGGTAAGCATAAAAGGAGTATAATAGTACCTTGGGTAAATTGTTGTTTTACTTTCTCATTGACAATTAACTCTACAAATAATCAAGCAGACCATTTTGCTTAATATCTATTACTACAAACTTACAATAGATTAATCTAACTAGAAAAAAATAATTGTAAGCTGCAAACTCTTCAGTAGAACTCAGTTTTAGTAAGATATATGTATTTTTACTTTCTAAAAATGTGTATTGGTCTTATACAATATTTTTTTTCTAACCTTGCTAATAACTGATTTGTTTCTTTGTGAGAATTCTTTTTAATGACATGCAAAACAGTTCCAAGAAACTGGAGGTTTTCTGATGTTGGACTTAATGTTTGTGCCTTGGCCAAAAGATTTCTGTGTGCATTCACAACACTTCCTTTATTTTTTGTCATCAAATAGTTGAATCTTCGCCCAATATCTGCAGAGGGTTGACCTAAAATAATGAAGAAATCAATAAAGGTGGTAGTTTAAAAATTCAATCTTTAATCCTAAAAGTTGATTTCAAATCATGAATGCATTTATTTAGCGTAGATCTCCAATAAGAATACTAAGCAATAGAATTTCACCAAATTCAATGAGAAAATTGACTTGCATTAATACATCTAAACTATCAGATAAAATATAGGGATTTTCGATAGTTTAATCTTTCAAGGATATTTTTGTTGCATATTTAATGATAGTTGCTTAAATAAAATTAAAACAAAGAAATATTTCAATAAAATGCCAACTCAGGTGCTTCGCAAGCGCAGCATGATACGACCGTAGCATGTTTACATGTGAAAGATGAACAAATGAACCTTTGGGTAAGTGTGGACACAGTATTTTGTTGGACACAGTAATATTACTGGATAAGTGATCATTTTGATTCATATTATACTTGTGGCCATTTTAGGACCCCCTATATCTCAATAACAGTAAGAGATAGGTCATGATGCTTGTGGGTTATTATGTTGACTTTTTCATGGGGAATACAAAGAATAAATCCCCATCAAAATTGGACTAGAATTTAAGAACTTGCATCCAAATAAGGAAAAATCCACTTCTGTCCCCTCCCCAAAAAAACGGGTGGGGCTAGATCACCCAAAATCTTTATCTACCAATAATCAATGTCCTAAAATATTAAAAGGATTGGTAAACTAAAACAAAAGTTATCGTGTGGAAACCAACCTGTCTACAGATGCCAACGCCGTCGCCGACCACAGCGCCATACCATAATACGACCGCAATTTTTTGCGGTTGTATAAAAAAGGATGCTTAGAAAATGACGAACAATTTCACTGGATATTTTTTTCAAGTGCTTTTAAACTTACTCATAGCCTTATGACTTCTTTTTCTGTCCAATCTTTTGGCATATCTTTGATGGTACTGTGTTATATCTTCTGGAGTTGAGACTTGGCACCAAATAAACTTCCCCATTGAAATATTGTCAAAATTCTCTTCCATGTAAGTTTTTACATATCTTATACCTGTAATATATCAATAACAATTAAAACAATTCAAATCTAAAATGATCTCCTTGTTTTATGTGAAAAGAATGAAAAATGTAATGAACTGCTTAAAATACTAATGTAAATGCTTTATACCGATCCTTTCATACAATTTTAATTAATAAGTATTACAGATGATTGCATGATTTTTTACTCTGTATATTACTTATGTGATAACTTTGAAATAAAATGTTACAACACTAAAAATGCTAAAACATGTATTACATTCTAATTACTACTTGACATACAACATTAAGGGACTCCTCTGTTATTGAGAAAAATATTGATTCAAATAATTGGAAATACTGTATATATGATAACTGTCTTTTGCCTAAAATGTTTCTTTTAGTAAGAATGTACCATACAATTTAGAAAAATGTAAACAGAACTTGAATAATAAAAGACCACTATAGTTTGAGTAACCAACAACTATTGATTAGTTATAGGAAAATTACCTTCAGCTAAAAAATAACCTTCCAAAACACCACTTTCAAAAAATCTGCAGTAGCAGTTGTTTTCAATTTTGAACAATGAACAGTAAAAGGTCCCATCAGATAAGGCTGGTAAAGCAATATCAAGAAGTGACTTCTCTAACTGTAATAGAAATGGTGTTTCTGGTGAAGCAAAGCCAGCTTCCTTCAGGGCAGCTGAAAAATGTTCTTCTTGGTGAATGACATCTGTACACTGACTTAAATTTTTGAATAGATTGGATTTCCATTCTGAAAAAAATAAGAGTGTTGTATATGCAATATTACATGTATAGCTGGTATAATAAAACACAGGTTATTCCAATCAACAATAACATAACACGTGTGCATGGACTGCAAGAAAAGATTAGAATGATGGCAAATATTTAATTAACTTTTGGAATTACTACTATGGTGCAAAAAGATGCAGTGATTTTATTATCAATAGCTTTTTTTTTACATAATATTACTTAAAGTGCACAAGGATAAAATATTAACTTCTTTGTTCATTCATTCACAGTATGGTATATGTACATAATTAGTCTTACCCCTATCATCAAACTGTTGTACAGTTGCTGCAGCTGGACACTGAAGTTCTGGTCTGGATGATGTTGCTCCAAAAACAGTCTTAAAAATATTAAAAAAAACCAATTCTATACAATTCCCTTTTAAAATATAGTTGTTCCATTAAAACAATTTACAAACAATGTTTTTCAATATATATTAGCAGAATTTACAAACATACATTGTTCGACCTGTTAGTCAAATGCGTTTTGTTAAAATATACTTTTTCACTCAGAGTTTTGGTCTTTTGGAAAATGTTGTTTGTACTGTATTTTGACCCCTATACCAAGAAATTTGTTTTACATGCACATGTATAAAAATTGGGGTTTTTATACAGCGCAATCATAGGTTTGAAAGTTAGTTTAAATTTAGACTTGTATATACCAGTATACACATGGTACATATATATAAATATATTCAATATAAATATATGAAACGTCTAAATATTAATGATACATGTATTAGTCAACATTCTTTCATACGAGGGCATTGAATCGTTACAATTATAGATGTACACAATTACTTAATCATATGAACGAGTAAAAAGTGTAAAAATATTTCATGAAAACACTGGACAGATTTGACGTACAATGTGTTAAAACCAAGTTCATTTATTGACAGATTACAAATGGTGCAGTTCCTCATGTTGTCAACGTGTATTTGTTCCACCTAACAGAAGTTCCACTGAAAACTTTGTTTATGTTCCACAGAAAACTTTGTTAAAACAATGTCATAATATATGTTTCTGTTGGAACAAATTTTCTAAACCCTTTATTCCTTAAGGAACAAATACTGTAATATTTGTTCCAATGGAAATAATATTACAGAATATTTCTTCGACTTGGAACTTCTATTCTGTGACAATGTTCCTGATTTCACTTGACATCACAAAGGTTCCCATAAATTTTGACGTATAGAAAATACCTGACGCCATAATGTGGTTAAAGTGATTGTTGTATAACTTCAATAGTGGCGAATATTCTCGAGTCAACTGTCACTGATTTCCCAAAAGTGATAAGGTGTATAAAATGTAGATGAAGCCTAGCCGCAAAAAGTTTGGAATAGGACAACTGTCCAATTCTGACGTCACAGTGTCAGTATCCAAACTGCACCTTTTCAACAAAAATAGCTGTGGAAATCTAATAAGATTTCTTTGAAACAAATCAATTTGTTTATTTATGATTTGACATTATACATGTACACGTTTCTCTACATTTAAGGAAAAAAATCGTATATGTATGTAAACATACACAAAACACTCATAGTATCTATATCAACAGATGAAGCATTCACTGGAATAGTAAAATCTACAGAAACATCGCCATTCTATGATCACAAAAAATAATCTTTTAAAAATGAACAAATACAGTTTTTTTCAAGCATCTTATTTCCAAGTTAAATGGTGTTATAAGAAAAAAAGGATAGGTATACAAAACTAGACACAAGTTGTTGGAAATATTTCCAAACTCCGAAACCTTCATGCGCATCTACAGGCTATATGACACCATTCTATAATCAAATAAAAAGTATCTTAGAATATTTGACCCTTTTGGGCCTCGTTTGCATTGGATGAGTTCACATAACAAGAAAGTGTGATGGACAGACAGACGGGGGTAACGACAATATCCCCGAACTTACCGTCTAAAGTGCTGGGATAATAAACACAGAATGAAAACTTTCTTCTTGACCTTAACAAATGTAGATTAAAAAACTGTAAAATGAGGTGCAATTATATCCTCGCCATTTGTATAACTATAAGCATGATAAGGGAGCAACCATTTAACTTCAAGGGGGTATGTATTTTTTCTTAGTCAACCAACGCACAAAACACAAACAAATTTAAACAGTTGTTCAACGCAATCAATTAGTTTTTATTTTTTAATCGTCTGCTTGACTTGAATTTTTTCCCCATCAAATTGGGGATCAGAATATTTAAAAAAAAAGAAACAACCACCAACATAACCCCGCACCTGGAAGTTTAATGGTCGTTCCCAGACAGAGTACAGGCAGATTTGGTAAGAAAGAAAAATTAACCTGCCATTTATTCAATGGAAATGGAAAATGTCATGAATGTTAAAGGATTCTACAAACCCCATCCCCCCTTTTTCCACCGATGACCTTGTGTAAAAAAGTCACGGACAAAAGTGTATAAATAATTGATGAATGAAAATATAGATCTTTCAATTAACCAATCTATGATATATAAACTCCAAATATTAGCATCTGTTTTAGTTCTGCAGAAAATTATTGACTCAATCCGACATAATTTTTAAAGTACAGCCCGGCGACCAAACTGGAAATGAGATGCACGTGCTATAGATATGGAATCTTCAATGTGAACCACTTACTCTTGAATCGGAATTCATGCCTTTTTGTTTCGACTGAAAACAATGAAAATTGAGGCGAACAAAAATTGTGGTTTGGGTCTAAATAAATTCAGCAAGATGGCGAATGTTGTAGGTCAGCATCTAGCATCCTGTAGTCACATGAAACCATTGACCAATCGCACCGCAGGCACCCGAAATTTTTTGTAATATATTTTCTGATTGGTGCGCACGTTTTGGTAGAGGAATGCACTGTATACAGTATTAATTCTAGTGAGCTACCTATTTCAAAGATAGCCGAAAAGATACGATCAACATCTTATATACGTTTTAACAAATATTCAAAAAACCCAATTTAGCTCTCTTTTTAAAGCTCTTTTCAGGATTAACCTTCATTATATTTGGCTAATCGGCGTTGATAACGTCACGAACTGTATATTTCATTGTTTAGTCCATGAATGTATACATAACAATGAGGGAATTTTACAAATTACAATAATGGAAAGATGTAAACTATAACTTATAGTTCATGGTTTGCTGCTTCACGGTTTGCCGCAGGACATGTTATGCTTACCGTTTCAAAGCACCTTGGTTAGTATACCATGTTTTCTTACCATGGTTATTATAGAAGTTTGTTGTTTCTTTCGTGTTTTTATTTGTTAGTTTTCTACAAAATTTGTATAGTTTCTTTTTGTACTATGGCTTTTTTTATTTTTCTCTCTCTATATATATATTCTTCTTTCGGAGTATAGTTCTTAAAGCAAGTTTAAGTACCTGTTTATCCAGAGAAATCAACTTCTCATTTAAAATTTCCAAGAAATGTGATTAACAAATCAAACTGATACAAATCTCCTAATTTTATTCAAGCAATCAATATATAATACCCTTCCTCTGAGCTTACACACTATAATTTGTATAATTTGAGAAAAAATCCAAATTTATACATTCATTGATAATTGATCAGGAATTGTGCAAAGAGAAATTTTTAATACTTTGTCTAATATAAAATAATAGTAAGTGAATATATGGATTGATAATAAATACAAAAGCGAAAAAAATGAAATCGTGCTCTTACCAACCATTCAATCAAATCCAGAGAAAAAGAATAATACAAACACAGAATATGGTGATTAATTTTGGGCTACCCAATTTCGGCATAGTTCTGTGGTTTTGACAATGTCATACCGATCATTTTTAGCAAGGATAATGTTCTGATTTTTGTGGCAACTAAGCTGTGACATTTTTAAATAATTAACGAGGAAAAAATCGATAAATTCTATTTCTCCATTAATATAAACAGCGTTTGAATAAAGTGGTTTCATGCATTTTTCTATGGGTCGACCTAACCCTTATTTTGAACTTATTGCCAGTTATTGTTTATTTTCTCTTCTAATATTATATTACCAAACAAAATTTCAAACCTTTTGCCAAATAATGTTTGTCCAATGTCTTTGATTAATTAAGCCCAAAATCGCTGCAGAAAAAATAGGGTGCTTTTTTTAGGTAGTCATATTTTTGTTGACATTCCAAACATCTGGACCTTGATAGAATAACTGAAACATATTTTTATGCACATATATGGTTTTTTTAATTCATGGAGACGGAACGTTCCTGAAACGAGATGAAATGACTTCCTTTGTCTAATATGAAATTAAGTAGACCCTTTTATTCCTAAAATGCCGAAACTGGATAGCTCGCCAAACTCAGCAACTCCTAACTTGCATCTCGTTAATTAAAAATGTATCTTATGCTTTAAATATGTTAATTATAAAAAATGAAAAGAAATATGTGAATATTATAACACATCATCATAACTCTATCATAACTGAGAGAGATGATGTTTGATCACTTGTAACAGTTTATTATCATATACTGTTCGGCTCAAAGTTAAATTTTCATATTAAAACATTCTTGCAATGCAATTCGTGTCACAAAAACTAAAGTCTTCAACGTTCTTATTAAAGTTACTGTAATGTTTCAGCATATTTGAAACTTAACCTTACTGATGTCACAACTTCACTGTTATCTGATTACAAGTTTTACTTTAAAATCACTTTTGCTCACTTGAAACAGAAAAATCGTTGCAGCAAAACAAAAATATTCTGTAAATAATAGATTACAGGAGCGACGATGAATGAAGATCCGTCATAACGGTCAAAAACCATTTACTCTTGTATGTGTGTGTGGAGATGGGATGGAAGATTATGGGGTCCCTATGGATTTCTTGAAATTACAAACCGATACGTAACATTTCTTTTGTTATGCAAGGTATTTTATTTTCACAATTCCTAGTGGTCGATTCTATTCTTCAATAGAATCTTTTGTTGAAATAAAACCTAACCCGAATTAAATAGGAATATACTAATATATGATAAAGACCACAAGATATAAAACGAAGAAGATTTCCAATCTAATCGATTTATCCTTGTTGTAGTAATTCACATTACAACAACAACACAATGACAGACATCAATATAAGAAAAGTTTAAACAGATATTTAATAAAATCTACCGCTATCTTATCGATATATCATTGTAGTTATCTAAATAAATCACTACAATTTCCCAAAGAACTTGCATAAAATAAAGCAAATCAGGACAGCAATAGTTGTCCTTTTCTGGATCTAAATGTTTCTGTTTCACTAGGAAAAATCAAAACTAAATTATACGATAAGAGAAAAGATTTCTCATTCCCAATTGTAAATTTTCCATTGTCTGACGGGGACGTCCCTTTGGCTCCTTCATACGTTGTATATATTTCTCAACTTTTAGATTTTTTAGATTATAATGATCATAATCTTTGTATATAACAAGCAACTTATTAAGTCTGATCATAAATTAGTTTACTAAATTCTATCATAAATATATTATCAGCAATTTATTAAGTCTTTTCATAAATTAGTTTACTAAATTCTATCAAAAATATAAAGATATAATTTTAAAGTCTGGTTGCACAAGGAGAAAATTGATAGAAACGAAAGATCACACTACATTTTATATTGAATTGTGGTAAATAAAGCTTGTAAATTTAAACACAACACAAAAAGACTTGTCAGTTACTTGTATACGCTTACATGTATACGTAAAGGCTATTTTCATAAAATTATTTTAAGACTTTTAATACTTTCTTCTTCGGTATCAACATTAACTCTTTGCTCGATAATTAACATCTAAACTAATGTCAGTCATTCTTTTGTTAAATGTTTGCCCTACGTACTGCCGGTAATTTTTAATTTTGGCACTTGCACAATACCTTGTTTTTTGGCTATTAAAGATATTTTTACACTAAATCCAGCCGGATGTGTTTTGATTGATGTCGTAGCTTAAGAGAACAAAGTTTGTTATCAACTGTGTTTAGATGTTGAACAAACTGTCAGAAACAGCAAATACTTTTTCGAGGTCGGTACATCTTGTTGTCTCTCGTTTTATTTTTATTGTCTCCGTATTAATTTTCGACTTCAAAAGTTAAAAATTTTGCAGTTGGTTTTTCAAAGTTTGGTTTATGTCGTTTTGTCACACCACTGTCCCATACCTTATGTGTCTGTCCCATGCCAAGAACCTGCAATATAGTGGATGCCGTTGCTTATATGTTTAAATATTACTTGTTTTACGTTTTACATTTTATTGTTGGAGTCTTTTTATAGCTTGCCGTAGGGTGTGGATATGTGTATTATTGAAGGACTTGGGACAACCTGTAAATTTGGTCAATCATACCACATTTTCTTTTTCTATATTCTTGTAATTATGCAGTAGCCCATGGATAAGTTCCGCTTCATACCAATACAAAAAACGTTAGCCAGCAGAGTCACACAATTCATGCCCATTCAAATGGCCAGCAGTCTGTTGAAAAACTCAAAAAACAAATTGTCCAAATGAGGAGATGTAAAAGTATAGCCTTTCAAATCAAGAAACGAAATTAATAGATAACGAAACATGTGTTAAATCTTACGTAAAATGTAATTATAAAGTTGTATTAAATATGACTCTTCGGGTAAATGTAGATTGCTGTTACCTTGACTAAATAAAAAAAAAATAAATGAAGCAAACTGAAAATCTGATAAAAATTACATACATTAAAGAATAGAACCATTTTCGCCAATCATTTAATTTAGGTTATGCATTAAACTCTTTAAAAGATGAATATCAAGAAACATCAAGATAAGTGTATCAATGTTGTGTCTAATGTTTTAATATAGCTTCGTATAATTTGTTGGTCAACTTGAATTGGGAGCAATTCGGACATATGGTCACACTATAAAAATTGTGCTTAAGTGTGAAAAAAAGTTTCATATATCCCAACATTACCTTACATGGTGATAGCTGTTACAGTTTATAGTTCTTAAAGAGAACACCTTAGGACTTATAAATAACAGTGATTGCAAAATGACAACCACTTTAAAAAATAAGTGTTTTTCACCAATCTTGCACAAAATTAATTTAACTTAAACTTGATAAGATACAACGGATAAGCTTGAGTATCGTTAAACACGACAACATCCAATGGATTACTTGTATCATTCGTGTTTGAATCATAAGGCAAAGTTGGGTCATCTGTTCTCATCGGAAGGTAACGCAGGGCTTCTGGCAAAACTTTTTTATTGTCATTGGCATCCACTTTATTTTGTCCTTGACGCATGACACCAGTCAAAACCAGGCAGAGATACATATATCTTTCCTGTGGAACAGACGACGGATTTTCCTTAATGATCATATCACACACAGAGTGACTGGCATCAGTGCTAAAATATACTCCCTCACCATACAATGTTCCCGCTGAATTAAAAAAAAATTATAAACATTGTGCAGAAACGAAATATATTAGAAAACTCATGCAGAATACATGACAGGTTTACTAAACTTGCATCGGAATGGCCGAAATTAACACTATACACGACTCAAATAATAAAATAACAATAAATTATACGCATGACCTTTGTCACGAGTCCTTTACCGATTTGACAGTTTTTGACTATCCCAAATTTGACATCATGATTTGACAACGAGTTTGACCATGGGGAATTCGAGGATGCTTTCCATTCCGCGCACATGATCCCATTCCTGTTTTTGACTATCCCGAATTAGACATCATGATTTTACAACGAGTTTGACCCTGGGGAATTCACGACTGACGCCGCGCGCAAGAAGATGCTTACCCTTACGTAGCACCCGATCCCATTCCTGTTTTGTATAGGACATCGTGGACTCCTAGCCTTGATCCTTTTCTTTACGTTTAATCTTTTAGTTTCTCAAACGGTTATTCCAAACTTGACTTACAAGTAAATTAATGTACTATTTGTCATAGAAAACCAGACCTTATCCTTCTAGCAGTAATTTAAAAAAAAACGGAATTATTAAGAATATATTTGTTGAAGTGATTTTTAATCCACACATTTTAAACATAAAATATTGACACTGTCAGAAATGTGCCACACAAGGACAAAGAATTTGTAAAGGCTTGAATTTTGAAACCTAGTAAACAAAACCAGTAAAGTTTTGACAGTACATTTCTGACAAAACACATTTTGCTGCTGTACTACTTAGAACACTGAAGTTTTCTAAAATTAATTTTACCACTTGCAGACTTTTCTTTCACCTCCTTTGAAAACACTTGATCTACAAAATAACTCTATATATGACAGCTGCTTTGATAAACCTTTACGTGAAATCTATTCTGTTAAATGTAAAATATCTTCCCAACATAATTATTCACGTTACAATTCATGTTACAATGTTTGAAAAAATGATGATGCACGATTGCCAAGCTTATTGAAAAACATCTATAAAACACAGGGAGAAAAACTCTATCTATATATAGAGGCATGAAACAATAGGACCCATGGTTGCAAATTTGGTAAAGACTTATTGCTTAAAATATGCAAAAGCACGCAGGACAATACAGATAACACATATTTTATAATCTAATGTGTGTGTTGAACAAATGATTTTAAAATTCTAATAAACTGACAATATAACAGACATATTACAGCTCAGTTAATAAATTAGTAGCATACTTATTTTTCATATTGTTTCTTTTTTATGTCCCATAAATCAGAACCATAAATTAACAGTCGATGTAAAACTAAAATATAATAAATAAACTATTATATCAAATAGATTTGGAAAAAGATATTTATCTTACAAGAAGAGCAATAACTTCTGTTGAAACCGTACAGATTTATACTGACGACTGAACTTTCTGGAGTTCCGTGCCATAGCTCTTGTTCGTTTTTTACGCTTGGATTCTGCTTTTCCATTAAAGATCGCTTTGCTGCATACATTCTAAAGAGATTTAGGTTTTGTATCCTTTCAATCTGAAATGAATGCGGAATATTAATATTTGAATGAAATGACCAATTCCATGGGAGTTAATCAACGACGCAAGTCATGGAGATCTTTCATAATTTCGGGGAAGTATCCTAGATTATTATACAGCAATAATTTCAATCCAATAAAAAAATTTCATTTTTAACACGTGGCAGTATAATATTTTTCCACATTGTACAGACTTTCCGTATTTTTTCTGCATTGTGCGTTACCAAGGGAGACAACTTTTACAAAGTGTCGTCTGCAAGTGACGTCACAATGTTGTTCTCTGCTTGGGGAAGATAAAATTTAGAAATTTTTGGAAGCATAAATACCCCAAAACACAAAATTAAAAACCAAAAATTAAGTGGAAATCATCAGAAGTTGGTGTTCAACTTCTTTTAAAGTTTAGTAAGCTTTTTGTTGAATGTATATATCTTTACTGGTATATTTTCAAAAAATACTGTACAGTAGAGTATTAAAATATTAAACCTTTATTCATCGTATTTTTACTATTAAAATGTTAGCTGCATAATAAATAACTTATACATATATCGCTACAATACGGATTATATTGTACTCAATACAATACGTACTCGTACAAGATAATTCCTCATTGTACATATACATGTATCATAACCTATTAGAATTTTTGCAGGTTTGATCTAGTGAGAGAGGAAGGTTATTTCATATTATCTGCCTTCTATTCAGTAAAAACTTATTCACATTTTTTCTGTCGTCTGCCAAATATAGAAATACTATGTTACCTTTGTCACTGCTGCAGTTTTGTTCTTTAGCAAATCGTCTTGTGCATTTTTCCCATTTTTAACAGAATCAATAAACTTTTTCTCAACAGTCTGATACTCTGTAGAACTGTTTAAGAGCGGAACAACTCTAACATTATCTGTGCCTTGATCAATCCACTCTGGAGGGGGTTCAAATGTACCACCTTGTCCTGAAAAAAATGTAAACAACTTAGAGGTAAACAATTACATATCTTTCTTGACTATACATAAGTTTTAAGCAATACTGAATTTAGGTAATCAGGTTTTGACAATTCACTGTGATTACCAAAAACCAAAATGAATTTGACAATTTACAGACGGGAACTGGTTACCTTGCCTGACCACCTGAGTTAACTCGGTTTGTTATGTTGGGCCCATGTTGTCGAGGTTATTGTTCTTTTGCCAATTTTATGGTTCAGAATCTTTGTATTTCGTCTTAAACTTGTTCTCAGATTTGACTTCCTTTTTATTTGTATTTTTTATTTATCCCTTGATTTTTCTCTAGCTTCGTCTTACAGATTAGCTGACCTTGTACTTTTTCACGTCGAATGACGTCTACTTTATCATTTGGGTTACTTGCAGGGTATTCACTCATGCTCTTGAGGTCGATGATGTATTCATTCCCTTTGTCATCTTTAAAGTCAACATCAGTCCTTTCCGAATTTCCTTTGAAAGCGTTCTCAAGATGCATATTTATCATCACCGGATAAGGTAACAGTTCCATTGCCCCTGATTGTGGGTCTTTGTCCTAGAAGGTTTGAAAAATGTTTATTTTAAAAGTTTTAATGATTTGATCTTAATAAATATGTTTTAATTTTGCAATTACTGATCAGTTTTATTTAGAAAAATTATCATAATATTATCTTCGAAAGGATACAGATAATGAATTATCAGTTCCTTTTGAATATATATGGTACCATTGTAGTTGGCACATCATTGTGCCACTGAATTTCGCAGAGCCTTTATCAAAGATAATAAAATATATAGAACAGTTTTAAAATTAACCCTTTTCAACTGAAATTAATATCTGCATGCAAAATACCAAATAAAGAGACACAATCAGCAATTAAAGGTAATGCCACTCTAATACCACTGTAAACCATGTTCTTTCTTTAAACTTATTTAAAATAACGTTGATATGAGACAAGTGAAACCATGAAATGTATAAACAAAGTCATACATACCGTAAAATACCACTGAGCTTGATCTTTTATATATTCTGCCTCCATTTCACAGTGACGCCGAAAATTAAACTTCCTTAACCAATCAAATGCTTCTTGTTTTGCACTAATGACCTTTTCTATTGTGCCTTCAATTTCGACTTCATTTTTGACCGTATCTGCGGTTAAATTGATTGGATAATTGTCTTTAACAGACATAAGTAATGCCATCTGCAAAACAATAGTTATAGTTTAAATCTTAAAATATTGAAGATTTATTGTCGAATATTTAAACAAAGGTCCGTACATGCCATGCTTTATAGCAGGTGATACAAAATATCAATCAACACAAGTTAAACGAATTTCATTTATTTCTGCAGTTTCTTTGTCGTTCAGTGATACACCATCATGTAACGATATTTATTGAAAAAACTAGAATGGTTAACAAAAACTTATACTCTACTTTCTAGATAATACAAACGAAAATTAAATATCCAAGTTCAAAAGCAAGTGTTGCAACTTTCAAAACGTTGAATAGATATGGTGAATTTTAATATTCTATAGAATATTTTAAGGAGTAAACTCTCGTCAGTAGCATTAGAACCGAAACATAGGAAGTCAAAGATCCAAACATAGTAGAAGAATTACTCAAATTGAACAACTGAACATACAATTATAAAGCTTTTTTATTTTTTGAACATATTCACAAGTACTTACCAATGCTTACGATTTTCTTGTTGCTGACCATGATATATGTATCAGCTGTATTAAAATGGAAATAGTTTATCATATGATTGTTATTCTCTCTGTAGTATGTATCGAATTCAAAACTTATATCTTATGCAGCTGGTTTTTACAGTTTGTTTTTATGTCGTTTTGTCACACCACTTTCTCAAGTTAGGGCGAAGGCCAAGTACTCAGAAACATGTAAAAACCCGTCACTGTCCCAAGCTGATATTGTTTTTTATAGTTGCTCGTTTGAATATTATCACATTTTTCATGCTGTATTGTATGGACATGTGTCCATTATTGAAGACAACCTGCAGAGTTTGTGATTTCCACGTTTTGGATTGCTGTCGCATAGACAACCTAACCACAACTCCTTTTTTCTATATTAACATAAGATATTATGAATTTTGACTCTCATCTTGCAATATTATGCTTAACATGCATTCAAGGATTATATACAATTTTCCAGACACAAGATACCTAGTATATTTACCTCTTTAGGGTTCAACGCCGAGATGATATGGTCATGGAAAACCTCTGTCTTATACTTTTCAGTCACCGCCTCATCAAGCAGTTGTTTGGCATTTTCGCGATCATTAGATGATAAGCCATATATAAGAAATGAGACTGAAGCGACATTTCCGTTGTTTTCCGGGTCTGTAGTTTGTTTTGGTTTAACTGTCAAACAGAAAACTTGGTAAAATATATCGGTCAGTAATATTTATCAAAGTATTATGATGACTTTATGCAAGACTTCAAAGATAATTTTAACATGTGTAATACCCCTTAAAGTGTCCATTCCAGTTCTTTAAGTAAAAGAAATATGAATCTTCACGTTTATTTGCAACAAAATAGATTTTGAAAAGTTGGTTATACACTATACACCATCACATGTGCGTGAACTTACGTTTATTTAATCTGGTCATTGACTTATCAATCACCATAAAACATGATTTTTAAACTAACTTTAAAAAAGATTTAGATATGGATTAACCCCTTTTTAGGGAAGTTAGTTAATTAAAGATCCACTCGTACATGTGGTCAACTCCACTGCAGTATAATTTGCCCTTTAAGGTATGAAACTTGTAAATATATTAAATTGTAACACGACTAACTTTCTTTGATATTAATTGATAGTTCTTAATATTTCAACATCTGGCGTGATATTATGGGCTCATATATTTCACGCTTTTTATCTTGATACTGCATTAGAATGGACCTGCCCATGTTAACGGTAAAAAAATATTCCCATATCGTCTTGTAATAATTGGAAAGATTATTAAATCTTCTTTTTCCCCAAGTTAATTATTTTTTTTACAAAAACAAAAAAATTGATAAGTCCAGTGAGAGATAAAAAATGTATAGTCCGAAGAGACAAGACAAAATTGAAACAAAGAAAAAGAAAAAAAAGAAAACAAAAATAAAGGCTAGGAATTCACTAACTCCTTTACAGAACAGGAGTGGGAACAAGTGCTCCGGAAGTGTAAGCGTCCCCTGTCCTTGGCGCAGCACCCGTCGTTAATATTTGTGCCCCAATATGATACAACAATAGGTTAATTGATTGATTGATTGATTGTTGCTTAACGTTCAATGGCATATATTTCATGCATATTCAGGACGGAAACAAGTTAACAAACCATAAATAAACATGTAGACTATGAGCAAGGGACCGGTAAGGAGGGACTTTCAGACTGCCACTGGACAAATTGCGGGTTAGATAGAGCGCAAAATTTAGCATTGTAACTGTCCGCCTACTGACCACTCAAAAATTAGCTGTTACAAGGGGTCTTTAACGAGCTTAGGAGGTGATATTTCCTAAACACGGGGCGTCTTTTACGTCTTCCTGTGGATGGATTTTTTATTGTGATAATACATCCCCCACAACAAGGGACGACCCTCTAAGAGTACTAGTGCCTCCAGTATGGAGATACCTAGCGCCTATTCTTTCTATTCTTTTCTATTTCTATACCCCTGCGGCCTTCGGGGATACAACAATAAGTAATTGCAGGAATATGCGCTGTGGAATGGGAAAGTTAAGTTATTATTAATGTGAATAAATTCTTAGAAAATTTTATTACATCAAAATTATTGTTTGCAAAGATAATTCTTTATTGGACCAATTAAATGGTGGGTTTTAATTTTATGTTATTTCTACTGACACCTGTAATAGGAATTATGGTTTATTTATGTATTTTTGCTAACGGAATACTATATTTTTTGGTCCAAGGATTTTCACATTTACTGTGTCTCCAAATACTTGAGCAAATTTGGAATTAATAAATGGTTATAAAAAGCACTCGTGTTATTAATGTTGTAATCAACATTCAAATCTAGCTGCTGTTTAAAAACATTTGAATCACAACTTTTTTGGTGTCCAATTCAGTGACGTCTTGATTTGCTTTCAAAACATGAATTTGCTCATATAAGCAGAAAAAAATCCTTGCAACAGAATAAAATTTCAATGAATGTTGAAACAAATTAGTAACGGTTAATAAAATTTAAGGTATATCATTACTCAAACTTCCCACAGATAATATTTGTTCATATTTTGCAGAAATGTAGTCTATATCAAGGCATTCCAAAGAATAAAAATAAAATTTCCAATGTTGAAAAATTATGGAGAATTTTCGTATGCTAAAATGTACATGTCAAGGAGTAACCTCTCATCAGTAGCATTAGAATCAAAACGTAGGAAGTCCAAGATCCAAACATAGTAAAAGAAGCACTTTAATTCAAACAAATAGAAATGAGACGCCATATGCGACGGCAGGGACAACTAGTAAGTGCGATAATTTTCGAGGCCTTTTCGTATTTTAGTGTAGAATTAAAAAAATGCAGTAAATTTCTGTGAAAACACTGTTTGATAAATTTCATATCAGACAATTTATATGTCACTATCCTTTTTTTCGAGTTTCTGTTGGTACAAAAATATCTTATTCAACAAAGAATAGTGTTTTCCCCTATATAAAGGAAACCAGCAGATTGAATTTTGAAATAAAGATCATATAGATAGATTTTATAGTATGACTTCAGAAAATAAAATTCTTAGGGGTAAGCATTCTTGTTTACACGGTACCAAACAAAATGTCCAAATTATTGTGCATTCTTTGTAATAAAAATTGGAAAGAGTTATCTCCCATTTAAGAGTTTTCAAATTTTTTTTGTCAAGATATAGTATGTTTGCAAATTATAGAAAGAAAATATACCAGAATTTACTATATTATATACATGCTTAGTGGTAATATGCAGTGAAACAGTGTCGATCTTCCTAATAGCTACAGTACAACAATTTCTACTAAGTCTATGAGCTTGTCAAAGAGGTTTCCTAAAAACTGGTTTCACTACTTAATGAATAACATAGTAGGTTAAAAAATCAACGACTAGAAATTAAAAAGGAAATTATTTTTGAGTAATAAGATTATTTCTGTCTACTCGCTATTAAATGTAAGATATCTATAAATATCACTTATTGGTTTAAATGTAAAACAAGTTGTATCAACCTGCATAGAAAACTGGCTTACTTAATTATGCAGTAGAATACTGTTAAGAAGAGATTCAAAATGATTGAGAAAAAAGCAAAAAACAAAAACAAAAGAATAAAGGCTTATAATTCACTTCACCAATCCCCCTGGAAAACAGGAGCAAATTTTACATGCACTTACTGCTTGTTACAGGCTTTAATTCATCATTTTCCCCACTCTTCTCAATATTTTGTTCTTCTGGTGCTCTTTTTCTCGCTTCCGCTGTAAAAGCCTGTAATAAAATTTTGTTAAGTTTTGTCTATGTTTATGTCTGTTACATTGTAGCATAAAAACTAACAATATCTATCTATACTATTTATCCCTGTATATTTTGACCTGCTCCTGCAAACGGTAATCGACTGCTCAGGCGATGTCAACGAAAAGTATAATGTTTAATTAATTAAAACTTTAAATTAGCGATCTATTTTCACCAAAGTTTGCAATAAGAAAAATAATGAAGGAGCAATATTGTGTTACTTTTTGAAAGCCGCTCAAAATTTTAAGCGCTTACATTTTGAGTTTTCATGCGTTGTCAATCAAATGTTACAAAATACAAAGAAAGGCAACATTATATATATATAAATTCCATATATAAAAGCCAAAATGGTATCTGTTTGCTTCACTTTGTCTAGGGATATTTTTAAATGAGATATGGAAACCAATTCCTTGTCTAATATGGCTAAGACTAGATTGATTGATTGAGTGTTGTTAAACGTCCAGTTGCAAATATTTCACCATATTCAGAACAAGAACAGGTTATCAAACAATAAATCATAATAGCCACTGGATACCAAATTGGGACTGATTAGGTAGGAGCGGCAATTTAGCCTAATCAACTGGAGACGTACGGACCAGTCATAACGAATTATTGCAATGGGATCTTTAACGTGCTGAGAGCGTAACATTTTCCCAACATGGAGCACGGTAACGTTCCCGTCCGAAACGAGTTGAGAATTTAGACATCCCGCCCAACCAACGCACGCACCTTAAGGAGGGGTTCTAAAAATGTACTTCCTGGCGGAGAAACCGAGCAGCCAATTTCCGGCACGTCTTTTTACCCAAATATAACCAAATGTGTAATTACAAAGCCGCTTGTGACCATGACAAAAACAATCGAATGAGAATTTTGAAGTCGGGTTACGAAAGGACATGGTTAAATGAATTTATTGAAAGCACAAAAGTAGTCATAGTTCATCAGTCGCGCCCACATTTAGTTTTTCTTTGATACTTTTTAAAACAATCAAAAATGGGGCTAGCAATATTATTTTTAGCTTCCTTGGGTTAAAATAAGTGTGTCTTATTGGCTCATTAAATGGGTCGTTCTCAGGATTATACTTCGACTCTTTCCTGTAAATAGGTGAAACATGAGCAGTTCGAACTTCAACAGTGTTAATTGATTTCTGATGCAAGGCATAATAATTGTAATATTATTTAGTATTTGGGGACAGTGACATGTATTTTTGAATTTGAAGTTCTCTGCTTGGAATGAAGCTAGATT
>JARWCS010000042.1:1069337-1081186 GCA_034783895.1 Geukensia demissa | reverse complement strand
TTTAGCAGTTATATTTTAAAAAGACTCAAATAAAATAGAAATTAGTGTATTTTTTCTGTATTATATAGGCAATGGTAGAAAATTGTCATCTAATATGCTCCTGAAGGCCTCATTATTCACACGTTTACATTAAAATTTCATGTACGAGAGTATATCATATTGAAACTGGAGGGTCCATACCTGTTTCTTGTATCATTTTCTGGTTTCCTTAAGTCATTTCAATAATAGAACATTCATAATCAACATCTAAACCAATTTTATTGTCAGTAAACCTAAATTTTTTTGTGAAATTCTGCCTTTAAGGTTACACTGAGGATTTGTCGGTTTGTAGTTTTAGGCTTTTAGGCCTTATATTTTTATAAATATTGTTATGATTGCTAACTTTGACTTAAAAAGTACATTAAATATATCAGAATAGCAATGTAATGCTCAAAAATGTCATTTGAATCTTTATTGTTGAATATTTAAACTTCTTTTATTATAACCCCCTGCAAAGGTGAATTCCAAGATTTGACACCGGTATGATTTAAGACTGCCATTAACTGCAATATTGTAGACTTTTTGAGAAAAGATCAATCTGAATCGTACAAAGTATACATTAATTGACTAATATGATCTAACAAATTCACAAAGAACTGAAATAATTTTAATTTTTGAAACTAGAAAATGACAACTACATATAAAGAAGAAATTGTGATCGCCGACATGACCTACCCTTAGATTTAGTAGCGAACATAAAACTATCAGATCTCAACAGATTTTGACGAAGTTTTGCATTTTTACTTGTTATCTAACAAAGTTAACACATGCAAAGTTTTATTTGAATCAGACAATTTTTTCCTCTCTATTAGGTCCGGGACCACAATTAATTTGTGTCTACCTCGTTGTCAACGAATATAGTTCCACTTTGAAAATAGTGTATTTTTTCCATTTTTGTTTTCCCTACTTTCTATTTATATATTTTCAACTTTCTCAGTTTAAATATTTTGATCTCACAGATATTTCCTACGAACACCCTTATAAGATAATTTAATGTATATAATTTGTGCTTAACTTTGCAAAGATATGCAGTAAAATCTATTAAACCTAGCCAGACCAGAATTGGAGACAGAAATTCTTGGAATTGGGAATACTTACAAACATTTTAAAAATTGCCCGGCGCAATTTTTTTAGGGGTGGGTGGGGATGAAAATCTAGCAATTACTTTTAATTGGCCTAAAGGGATGAGAATACATCCCTTGATTCAAGTCACACATAAAAAACTGGGGATTACAAAAGAATCTTTGGACTGTTTAAAATATTGTTAAACAGGTGGACATTTCTGATAAATGGTATTTGAAATGGGAGATATTTTCAGTCAACTTTTTTTTAAATGTACATGTAATATATATATATTGTTTAATATTCCCAAAATGTCTATTTTTAAAAATGTCCAATTCTCAAAAAGTCTATAAAAACTGGAAAAAGTAATCAAGTTCAAAGGTTTAATTAAAGAATGAAAAAATAAAATTTTTACAACAAATTAATAAGAGTGCAATTTTGTTGTTTTCACAAGGATTATAGTACAGTCTAGATTTGTTTATAAAAAAAAATAATGCTTTTCTAATGAATATATTAATTATTATATCAATTATTGTCTATTTAAATATAAAAGAAAACAAAACAAACAAGAAAAAAGTCAATAAACATTCATCTACCATCATTTACTTAAAAATAACACCTTAATTTAGACATTTCAGGAATTGCCATGATTACCTTTATTTATAAATTAGACGTTTTGAGAATCTATTTAATCTGGGATGCGCCTTTTAGTTATGATCCCAGATCTAATTAACCACTTTTATTTTTATTTGGTTTTATTTATTTTAGTGAGGTTGGTGTGTCTGAATCTGATATATTTTTTATCAAATGGGGGATCCAGACGTTCGCCCTGTGTCCACCCTTTTATTTCAAAAAAAGTAAGAGATAGAAAAAATTGGCTGTAACAATTCTGAAAGCTCTCAATGAGAGGAATCCAATGAAAAAAAATCCCATCGAAATCGAATGTAAAATTAACATTTTATGTATCCCCGAGGATGGCGTTTTTGACACTTTCAGCCCCTTTTATCTGGAAAATCGCAAGAGATAGAAAAAATCGGTTGTAACAATTTGGAAAGCTCTCATTTAGAGAAATCAAATATAAAAAATCCCATCAAAATCAAACGAAAAATGAAATTTTACATACCCCCGAAAATTGGGTTTTTTGTCCCCTTTGGCCCCTTATATCTCGAATACGGTGAAAGATAGAAAAAATCTGTTGACATACTACTGAAAGCTCTCACTGAGAGGAATCCAATAAAAAAAAAATCCCATCAAAATCGGATGAAAAATAAAAAATTTATGTACCCTTGAAAAATAGCAATTATGGCCCCTTCGACCCCTTTTATTTCGAAAATGGTAAGATATATAAAAAAATGCTTGGGTAACTTTTACTGCATTTTTCATAAGGAATCCTTTGGAAAAAACCCCATCAAAATTGGATAAAAAATAAAAAAAAATCGAAATTTTGGGTGTGGCCACTTTTTTCCCCCTCACAACTCAAAAACGGTAATAGATTGATCATACGGGAGGAGTCCATTCAATAAGATTTTTTGCAAGGATTTCAACAAAAGAAACCCCATCAAAATCAGATGTAAAACGAAAAAAATAATTGAAAATTTTGAAAAAAACCCTTTTGCCCCCACCCCAATATACGGTAGCAGCTGGAACCCCAAAATTCAATCCCAACCTTTATTTAGTACAAAGGATCAATGTCACAAAATATCAAAAGAATCCATTTACTGGAACAAAAGTTATCGTGCGGAAACCTACCTGTCTACAGACGCCAACGCCGACGCCGACAGCATGATACCATAATACGACTGCAAATTTTTTGCGGTCGTATAAAAAACGAAGATATGGAATACATGTCAAATAGACCATATCCCATATACTAAACAGTATTAATTTCAGAAACTAGAGGTCTACAAGGCCTTCAACAAGGGTGGTATCCCACTCCTTGTGACGAGCTCTAGATTGCCCCAAACAATAAAACGTGCATACGTTAAATAAAAAATCCTGCCTAAATACAAACATAATTACTACAAAAAACAATAAAGAAGTACAAAGACCAACCAATGACCCCGACACCTGACTTGAGACAGGCACATGAAACTTGGTGGGGTTGAACTAGTTTTGCTGGATCCAATCCCTCCCTACATAGAGGCCAAGGTGTCACCAAATGAAATAAAAGATATAAAAGGCACACTATAAAAATCATACAGGAATGCACCCAATCCACACAGAGAATACCCCAACAACAATAAGAATACTTAACAAAATCACAAGCAAAGTAAAGATATCTCACTATAGAATGCACGCAGTCACTGAAAGCATGCTCAGGGTTCAGTTCCCGATGATGAAATATCAAGTTTCTCACATGCAATCATCAACAAAATATTTTATTATTTGTTACTATATAGATAGCAGTGAAATATTGGGTTTTCAAGGTAAAATAAAATACATAGTTTCACTGTAAAAATAAAAACGATAATTAACTCTTGGAAGTGACGTAACAATTGACGTTGCCAATGTTGTCGCTAAGAAAACATTTGGCAAGTTGGCTCAAAAGCATATGGTGCCTCAAATTTGTATTAAATAAACGTAAATACATGTAATAAACACTATGACTAATACAGGATTCCCATTATCAAAAATATTCAACTGGTGATCGAACACTGCTATAATTCACTCATGCTATACAAGCATTCGTGAATTACTACGTTGTTAAATCACTCATTGAATATTTTGTGATAATAAGAATCCTTGATTATAGTATAATTATTTTGTACATTTTCAAATAAGAAGTGTATAGTCATTTGTCCTGATTCTAAATTTGATTATATTATTATAATTTACAAGCTTTGAAACATTAGGAATTTCACACACATTATTAGTGTTTCAATTGCTCATTAAAAACTGCTTAAAAAATTTCTTGTTTGCTGAATAAATAAGTTTTGATTTCACCATTATAATTCCATTATTCAAGTGTTAATATGTTGAATACATATTCCAAATCAGTACAGAAAAAAAGATTAGATCATATTTACATTTATAAGTGAAATATGGTTCATACACTACCTGTTTTATTTATAAAATAAATAATGGTCTGTATATTCTTCATTATATTTATAGGATAGTGTAAAGCAAGCCCTAAAATTTAAAAACGAAGAGAATTTGTCTGCTATTGTGGCCAAAATGTTGAAAGATATTGAAATGAGGGTTTGTATAATTGTCAATGACATTACCTCCAGCCACTTCAGTAGTTGTCTTTTTTTTCACAACCTTGTTTATAATGGGTTTTAATCAGCCAATGCTACTTAGAAATATTCCTTTAAATGCCATGGTTAAAATATAACAACTTATAAAATATCCGATTTCAATGGAAAAACAACACACATCCTTAGAGAATTTCCTTGGTGCTAACCAATGAGGTCACAAAAGTACGTCAAACGAGAGTAAATAAGATGCATGCTTTTGTATCTGATATAAAAAAAGAGTGGATATGGAATAATGTCAAGGAGACCATACCCCATCTACTACATGGCATTGATTTAAGAGACTGGAGGTCTATATAAAATCTTCAACAAGGTGGATTCCCACTCCCTGTAATGAGCTCTAGATTACCAAAAACAACAAAAGGTGTATCCATAAAATGAGAAAAGCCTGCCTTAATGCAACAACAATAATTACAAAATACAGTGTGAAAGTACAAAGACTAGCCAATGACCTCGACTCCCGACTTGGAACGGGCACATGAACTACATGTATGTGGTAGTGTTGGATCCAAACCATCCTGCACATCAAGGCCAAGGTGAAATCGAACCAAACAAAAGCTGTAAGACACACTATAAAAAAATCATACAGGAGTGCACCATCCACTTAGAGAGTACTTTAACAACAGTAAGAATAGTTAAAAAACATGCAAAATAAAGATACGTCTCTACACAATGCACACAGTTACTGAAAGTATGCTCAGGGTGTGGTTCCCCATGATGAAATCTTCAAATACATTACTTCTGAAGATTTAATACATGTAGAAAAGCAAGATAGTTGCAATGCTAATATAAATTATCTGTGTAATTTAGTGATAAGATTCCAATATTATAGTATCTGTGTAATTTAGTGACAAGACATTCAACATTTGTGTCAATCAAAACAATTTTCAATGTTTTGACAACAACATCGAATTTATGCACTTTGTGAATAAGTTTATTCAATGGATAAGAGAGTTTTAGTGGATCATTTTTGAATTTGTAAGCTTAAATATTCTATATAAAAAGTAGGGTGAGCAATGTAACTTCTTACCAAAGTTCTTTATTTGCAGCCATATTTTTGGAATAAGTCAATGTTTATAAAACTTGGTATAAGTCTTGATAGGATGTATCTGAAATCACAACGAAAGGTTGTATGACTGAAGTCTAAATCTATTCTTTCTTTAAAAACAATGTTTATTTATGGTCAATAGAAATCTTTACATTTTTGCAATTATTACTCTTCCAGGAAATACCTAAAGAAAGTGTTGGCACAATTTGCAGTGTGGCCAGATACTCTGCAGAGAACATTAAGTATGTCGAACTTCTATTTCAAAAGCATGAACAGAAAATGGGATCGATGAAAAGCATACCACAAACAGTAATTGCACATTATAGTGGCATTTATGCTCTTATGTATCACTCGGAGACTTCTCATTTAAGTCGTATGAAAATTGGCTTAACAAGTTTATCTTTCAATTGATAAGTGAACTTGTCTTTTGATGAAGTATACTTGTCAAATAACAAAATGATACTATTTTTAACAAAAATAATTACACCAAAGGCATTTTTTATGCAATTTATTACTCTTACTGGTATATACTTCCATAGCATAGAAACAGACTTGTATAACTGACAAGTGCATTTACTCAGTATAAAATAGACTTGAGTATCTGACAATTCAACTTAAATGCAAAATATCATTCAACGTTACTTATCAATAAAAATATTCAACAGCAGATATAGACATTAACATAGGGCTGATGGGGCAATGGTTGAAAGGGACCTTTGGCGACTGCCACCTTGCATTTACATTAAGACTAATATATCAGTTCTGACTAATTAACTGATGAAATGATGTAATAAGCTTACTAATACCTCTTAAATTGGTGACAAAAAAGCACAGATATTTTGTGCCATGATTTAAACTTTACACTGCATTAATTTTGTAGAACAATGTTTAAAATGGAGTATAAATATCATGATTTAAAAAATCAAAACATTGTATGTAGTAATTGGAGGACTAATTGTTCAACATGATAATATTGATTACCCTTAAATAAATATAAACATATCGAAATTAAAACCACGATTAAATATTATATATTATAGCTTTTTAGAGAGCTACAAGGCATTCCTGATGAGAAAAGAACACACTACTTAGAAGAAGCATACATTCACAGTATGGATAAAACAACAAAACAGCTGAAACGTGACAAAAAAAAAGGGCAAAACTAGAGAAATGCTTCAGGGATATTGTAAAGGTGGATGACATGGATATGTGTAAAACTATTTTTCCTGAATATGTTGAAGGCATTGATAAATATCTAGGTAATTAATTAAAAGGGGGAAAAGTTAATTTCATATCAGTTTGTATTGCCATATTTTAAACGGATATTTATTGCACAATTTTTTTTTGTGTTTTGGCAGAGCCAGGAAAATTTATGATTGGGACAGTGAAAAAAAAACCAATAGTTGACTTCGATATAAAGTGATAACATTAATAAAAGAGGGAATTTGATTTGTTGAATTGCTCAAACACTTAGATAGAATTGATTTTATGATTCATTCAACAGAAATAAGTATTCTAATGCAACATTATTTATAATGTGGAATTTGATTGAATGACATCAAAATTTTCAAACAGAAATAAGTAATTTATTCATGCAAACTTTCTGCATCATTTTTTCACATTGTTGTAAATTTTGAACAGATATATCATGACAGGGAGAGGATTTTGCTAAAAAAAAAATTACCAGTCTAGGGAAATTTGATTTTCGAGCCTGGCATTTTTGCAAATCCCCCTCCCAACACGATATACCTGTATAATTACACTGAATATCAATTTAAAGATGAAAGTTTAGAATATCGGCTTGAACATGCAAAATTATGATATTTCATACCCTGAAAGTCTGAGGCATATCTGTCTTCACAGCTGTCTGCACCAGTACTATGTTGTAACATAGGAATACTTCCATTCATCACGTTAGGTTACATTGAATGTTGCGCCTGAACACTTCTGAATGATTTTTGGTGGGACATGGCTTGCAAGGCATACACATTTCGGCAATTACCACACCACCGAGGGTAAAAAGGCATATCTTCATATGCATCTATCCTGGCAGGTGTAAAATTAACCAGACTGTTGAAAATTCATGTTAAATACTTATTCCATCAACCATTCAGAATCCATGAGTCTTATACAAGGTGTAATTAAAAATAAAACCCTTTTATTAATACATGATATTATTTACAAGTGCTGATTTGCCAGTTCATAGTCACATGATTAATCATAAATTCTTGTATTGTTCAATACTTACTAAAAAATCAACATCAAGTCATTTATAGGCTGAGTCTTTCTAAAATATCTTAATGGCATTATGACGTCACAGGTATTGTGATGTTGTCGCGTTGTCCCACAAATGAAGTTGACATTCAGCTGACAAGAAATGCATTCAAAATTGGATACATTAGGCTTTTAGCGTTAATTGAAGAGTAGGTAAATTATTTTACGTTTTGGTTTTTGAATGAATAGTCTTTTAAGCGTTTTTTTTTAAATTTTGGTTTATCTATTAAGCCAAATGAATTGACATATATGAATAAAACAAATATATCCTGTGAATACACAAATTTATTGACTTCAGAAATATTTATTTACCTTGGACTACGTCCTCAGTCAATAAATATTTCTTTTGTCATAAAATTCCCTTATTGACCTCATGAAAAGGCTAGAATTGTATACTATTTATCTTGATAATATTTTATCAAAAAAGTGTTATTATCTTTCAGACATGGAAATGCCAAGAAATTTCATTCCAGAAATATTCCTGGATTATTGTCAGGAAGCAGCAAAAAGTGGAGATGAAAATGCAGTCCTGAATTTTTTGCCCACAATTAATATAAATATCAAAATTGGTGATCAAGACATTACTGACTTGAAATCAGTTAAGAGAATTACAGAACAGTTTTCTAAACGATTGATGAATACGTTGATCAAAAACGAAGTAAAAATAGTAAATGAATACCAAACAAGCAGTACTCAGATCACCTCTACTTCAAAAGAACTAGAAAATTCGAATCCAGTTGAAAGTCAGAAAAGTGATTTGAACTATAGTAATTATTCTAATTCACAATCATGTGTTGATGATAGCGATAATGATGAAAATCATCCTCAAGATTCAGGGATATCTGAATCAGTGAACTGTAGTATTAATTCTGATTCACAGTCATATGATGATGATAGTCTTAATGATGAAAATCATTCTCATGATTCAGGGATATCATATGATACGAATGCTTCTGATCTTGTATCTGAAAGTAATTTAGAAACACAGCCTCCATTTTCTCAAGATTTATTTGAAAGTGATATTCCAAATTAATGTTATTTAACTTATATATAACTATGTTTGACAATATGGATATGTCTTATTAGAAATGATCAAATCAACAGCTGAATTCTGAATTTAAGAATTCTTGTCAAGTTATAAAATGTAACTCTTTATTCAAGTACTATTGTCAATCTGTAAAAGAATTTTAGACTGGCTTAAAAGTTTTTCAAGTGTTATTTTTAAAATGAGTGTGTCTCTGAAGAGCTATCCTATTGTGTACAATTTATGTGTGATGTAAATGTTATGTATGTGCAAATAAATTGTGTAGAAATTTTAGAAATGAAAAGTTAGTCTATTAGTAATTACGTCGGAAGCCATTGAAATTATTATGTGTACATTATAGACTACCTATAGTCAGTGTCATGAAAACTCCTAAGAATAAAGTTCTTAGATAGTCTTGTATAAGACTACAGTAAATGTTAATGACTTACCCTTTTGGAACTAATTGTTGGTATATATCATGCCTCCTTTGGAAAAGTTGTTGTGGGAAAAGGTTACAATTTTATGTACATTTTATTATACAAAGCCAGTAATTCTTAATTTAAAGATTTTTGACAGCAAATGGAACAATTACTAAGTATGTATTTAAAGTTGTCAGCATAATTTTTATGCACAATTATACTTTGACACTTTCGATCAGTCCATTTTTTTGGCAATGAAATATTTCTGTATTTATATAAATTCATCAAAGTTATGTTTTACTAGCATTTTTCCTGATTTCAGTGTTTATATGAGAAATAATTCAAGATTGCCACAATTTGTTCCAGTGTCAACATGGTCTCCAAATACACTAATTTTATCCTGAACTTTCCTCATGTGAAAATATTGGTCCACAATACACAGTGTCTTGCATTATCCATATTCTTGCCAGCCCTATAGAAATTTCTTCCCAAAGTTATACTGTCTCTCTTACCAATTTCCATTGTACAAGGTAACAATAAGAATACAGCGAATCAGTTGGTCACAGTACTTACTCACTATAAAAACCCACCTACCCAAAAATATTTTGACTTCTTCTCAGATTGATTTTTTTTATTCCATTTTTTGCAGAAAATCATTTAGAATTTGGGAATATTTTCCATATTTACCTATCCACATTCATGGTAATATGTTGGGTGACAGCAAACCAATAATTTTTAAGGGATTGCCTTGCATGAATTTGTCATACAACATCAATGTAATAATGGCGAAACATAATGTATGTTGTACATGTATATGCATGGTCACACAAAAATCAACATATACTTTGATTGTCATATACAGCATGTGGACAAAAATCATTCCTCTTGTTGGATTTTCCCTATATATTTCATATACAACCACATTTTTCAAAAACTCATTACAACATCATTTTTTTGTCCAATTTTAATGAAATTTTCACCAATGGCCAGGGAATTTGCAACAGTTTAATTGCTTATTTTTGTATAATTTTCTAACATGCTGTTTTCAAGAACCCAAGAGTTGAACAGAAAATGTAAAAATTGACGTTACAATTTTTCTTACATATACTTAGGGGTTAACTGTATTGTATTTGAAGATTTGCCGGCATCAATTGTAGATTTGATGGTTACAAATTTAGTTTACTGGCGACGCGTTAACCCCATTCTAATGCAACTTAATGAAATAACGTTTATTTTGAACTTTTAAAAAATACATAAATAACGTTTGGGCTTGCGCAGATTCTCCGACGGCATCAATCGTGGAATTGATGCTATGAAAATTTCAACGTCATCCAATCAAAATTGACGTTACAAGCATGATTGCATTAGAATTCGTGTTTACCTCGTTGATTCTCACATACTAAATGTTTGGAAATTATATCCAAATAAATAATAAAACTCTTGAAAATTGTCTATTCAACATGTTCAATGGTGCAAATTTCACGAACATCGGATAAGAAATGACTTCAAAATATTTTTTCAAAAAATGTGGTTTTATATGAAATATAAAGGGAAAAACTAACAAAAGGAAAGACTTTTGTCCACATACTATATACACACGGTGTCCTTGTTGTAATAAAATGTTGAGAGATAAAACATGTTACCAATAGTGTATTATACATAAAAGGTGTTACTGTGATGGATCACTCATTCAGTACTGGTGGCACCATAATTCAAAATGGCATTGCTTTAAGACGCAGAGCTTTGACAAGACAGGATACAAATAGTTTTACCACCACAATACTGCATACAATAGGTTGATCTAACATTCTCCACATATTTTTGATCAAATTTGAAACAATTATACTCGCAAATTTTACCTAAAAGGAGAACTTTTTCAATAGGCATTGTTATAACTTCACAACTTATAAAACGTCAGGCTGCAATGGAAAAAACAACAAGACGTCATGAAAGACTTCCCGTGATAAGAGCCAGTTACGTCACAAAATAGTTCCTACTAAAGTACAATTTGTATCACACATATATATATATATAGGGTTTTGCATCTGATAGGTTGTATTAGTCGTCTGAGACCCAATTTTCTATTGAATACTTACTTAATGTGAGATAAAAGTAGTCATTAATACATGGTCATAATGGAATGGTTAAAGTCAAGTACATACATGATCAGAGTCGTCATATTTACATGGTCACAGTGGAGAGATCATACATACATGATCAAAGTGGTCATACATGCATGGTCAGAATGGAATGTTGTCATACATGCATGGTCATTGTGGAGTGATCATACATACATGGTTAAGTCATCATGCATGCATGGTCACAGTGGAGTGATCATACAGACATGATCAAAGTCGTCATACATGCATGGTCACAGTGGAGTGATCATACATACATGATAAAAGTCGTCTTACATGCATGTTCATTGTGGAGTGATCATACATACATGGTTAAAGTCGTCATACATGCATGGTCACAGTGGAGTGATCATACATGCATGGTCAAAGTCATCATGTATGCATGGTCACAGTGGAGTAATCTTAATACATGATCAAAGTCGTCATACATGCATGGTCACAGTGGAGTGATCATACATGCATGGTCAAAGTCGTCATACATGCATGGCCACAGTGGAGTGATCTTAATACATGATCAAAGTCGTCATACATGCATGGTCACAGTGAAGTTGTCTTATACACATGGTCAAAGTCTTCATACTTACATGGTCA
>JARWCS010000042.1:1035068-1060319 GCA_034783895.1 Geukensia demissa | reverse complement strand
ATCACGCTAAGTTGACACTAAATTGTAGATTAAGTTGACTTAACAAGATAATTATCACGATAATTTCAATAATAAGTTGACAAAATTATCTTGTTTTCTGGCTTTTAAGTCATGATAATGCTCTGATATGCCATCGTTTTTTTTACATGTGACGATAAATTATCTTGATATTTTTCACATTTAAGTCAACTTGACACGAAAATTATCATGATAAGTCGACTTAACTATGGCATATGGATTATTGAAACAAATGTATTTGTCACGTGGTGACGCAAGGAATGGCGGAATTATCGGTGCTTCTCACACCATGTTTTGAATTCTAGAAAGAAGGGGTGACTAGAGACTGAATCAAGGTAAATGTTTGCAATAAATTTGTACAGTTGAACTTCGGTGAATTTAATATAATTGGTATCTCGAACCACTATTCACTGTCCGACTGGTCACTGAATATTTTAGCTTTCAACACTGATGCATAACTTGCAGAATTTCGAGCGACTGATGTTCGATCATGTTGCATATGGACAATTTTAAGTCTGGGTTAAAAATGCACTGTAAACTCCTAAAGTCATCTTCTACCTTTTACTGTAAGTGACTTCCGGTTGGCTTTCGGTACCTTATTTGACCTTTATTTGATAGAAAAGTACTTAACAACCATATATTTTTATTCAATGTTAATAGAAGCTTTTATATGGTACCTGCTGTGATCACCGGAAGATATTTTCGGTTGTTTCTTGCCACGTTTATTTGCTAGAAAAGTATCTAGCAACCATATATCTTTAGATTGATAGCAATAAAAGCTTTTATATGGCACTCTATGTAGAAGAAAAGTCCATAGCAACCACAGAAAGGTCCCCGGCAACCGAACACAAGCCCTTAATATGGCCCATGTACTTCATAGAAAAGTGTCTAGCAACCACATATTTTTAGATCAAGTGTAATAATACGGTACAGGCTGTGACACTGGATGTTACTTTCGGTTGTCTTGCCGCACGTTAATTTGATAGAAAACTACCAAGCAACCACATATTTTACAATCAGTGTTATGGAAGCTTTTATATGGTAACGGCTGTACCACTGAAAGTTACTTTCGGCTGTATCTGGCACGTTTATTTGATAGAAAAGTACCTAGCAAACATATATTTTAGAATCAGTGTTATGGATACTTTTATATGACACAGACTAACAATGTAAGTGACTTTTGTTTGTCTTCTGACACCTTTATTTGATAGAAATCTACCTAGCAACCATATACATGTATTTTAGTTTCAGTGAAAAGAACCTTTCAGTGGCAGTGGAAATAATACCGTAAATGACATTGGAAGTGACTTTAGGTACCTAGCAACATCTTTATTTGATTTTTTTTTATTGTAAATGTTTTGCCTTTTTTGAGTGGTTTTTACTTCGTACTGAAAGGGCAAGACCTTACAATTCTTGCAGGAAGAATTGGTGTTTAATTATTATTATTATTATTATTATTATTATTATTATTATTACTTGTATATAGTATAGTTGATACGAGCAGATTATTTTAATTGGAATATATTTGATTTTAGGTGCTGTATCCTATATTTGCAACAATATGGCTATGTATACACCTGCATTGTTGGCGCGCACAGAGCTTAACAGACAACAGATAGAAAGAGATGATTTAGTGGCTATATATTACTACATGGGATACACTGTTGACGAAATTGTTGGGTTTCTTGCATTGCGTCATTCAATTGGAATAAGTACGAGACAGGTGCACAGATTATTACGTAACCGTAATTTAAGAAGACGACTACGAGAGTCCAACTTGGAGGATATTGTACGTGCCGTTATGATAGAACTCTCTGGATCAGGTACGGACATTGGTTATCGAACTATGAGACAGAGACTTATGCTGTACCACAATTTGGTGGCAACTAATGAAACTGTAAGGCAAACTTTGTCAGTACTAGATTACGAAGGTGTGCTGACAAGATCCCGGAGAAGAATGCGTAGACGAACCTACTACAACAAGGGCCCCAATTTTGCATATCACGTGGACGGTTGGGATAAGCTGAAACCTTATGGTCTATCAGTACACGGTTGCGTGGATGGATTTTCAAGGAGAGTTCTATGGTTAGAGGCTTGTAATTCCAATAAAAATCCGATGTATATTGCTCACTTCTATTTGAAATATGTAGAAACTATAAGTGGAGTGCCTGTTATATTAAGAGGTGATCGGGGAACTGAAAATTCTGTTATACGTGACTTGCAGTATGCCTTGAGGTGGAACCATGGAGACCCTTTGCAAGGACTATCAAGTTTCATATATGGTTCCTCTACATCTAATTGCAGAATAGAAAGATTTTGGGGATGCTTAAGGAGAATGTGCGGGAATACATGGATAAATTTTTTCAAAGACTTATCAGAAACTGGTGTGCTTGATACTTCAGACTATTTTCACTTAGAGTGTGTGAGATATTGTTTTTTGCCACTGTTTCAACAGGATCTTACTAAAGTAATGGAACAGTGGAATATGCATAGAGTCAGACGTCAGAGAAATGTAGAAACACCTGTTGGGATTCCGGATGTTCTTTATTTTCAGCCTGAAATTTACAATTGTCGAGACTACAAGCTTCCTCTTGCAGGAGATATTGAAGAAATCAAACAACAATATTCTCAAACTCCACCTGTACATGGAACATCTGCGGAATTTCTTGTGGTAGCAAACGAAATTATCCAGCAAAGGAATTTAAATTATCCCCCGGCATCTAGAAACGACGCATTACAGCTCTTCTGTGAAATCATCATGTATATTGAACAGTTACAGTAACAATACCACTAACTGACTCATATGTTCACACACAGTAATACTAAGAAGTTTTTATTAATAAAAAGCTATTACATCAAGCTTATTGGTATTATAAATTGGTAAAACATTTACTATTTATCACAAATATAAGGAAATGATTCTACTTACATGGATTTCTTTAAAAACGGTATTTCATTTACAGCTTTTTAGCGCACATGACCCAAAGGGTCATGTAAGCTGTTGCTACCACTGAGCGTCCGTCGTCCGTTAGATTTTGAAAATCTTCTCCTCTGATACCAGTAAGCCAATTTAAAGCAACCCTGGCATGGATGGTCCTTAGGTGGCCGACTTTCAAAATTGTGTCCGGTGACCCAGACCTCCATCCATGATGGCTGCCATCAGCAGACATAGTTTTGACATAGGACCTTATGGGAAAAATGTTTTAAAAATCTTCTCCTAGGAATCCAGGAAGCCAGTTTAAAGCAAACCTGATATGGATGGTCCTTAGGTGGCCCCTTTCAGAGTTATGTCCGGTGACTCTGACTTCCATCCAAGATGGCTGCCAGTAGCGGACATAGTTTTAACATACGACCCTATGGAAAAAATGTTTTAAAAATCTTCTCCTCTGAAACCAGTAGGCCAATTTAAAGCAGTTGAAAAAAGAACGGATATGAAGTAAATGTACAAAAGATAAAATCTCACAAAATACAAGGAAATAAGCATAAAGCAAAGGAACAACGCTTTTATTGCTGTTCTTCATCTTGAATGTCGCTGTAAGGTCTTCAATAATGAACAAAACACTCATACCCTACAGCAAGTTCAAAACGGCCCCTAGCGTCGACATGAGCGGTAGTCTTTGGTATTTACCGATAACTGCTACATATGGTAAAACATGACCGAGTTGGCCACATATGCGGGAGTATATCAATAAATTATACACAATATTTCTGATAAAGCGATCTTACAAACACTGTTATCAGTTGCCCGACAATAAACACAGAACACAAGGCAAACATTTAGACAACCACAGGGCACTATCAAGATATTTGTAAGAAAACTTAACAAGTAAAATTTATTTGAATAGGGCAATAAAACGGGTGGACTGCACAGATAATTTTTATACTATAAATTATCCTAAAATGAAGTTTGAAGTAGCATTATCATGCAAAATTCTCTCATGAACATCAACTCCACAACTGTAGGAAACAAAAAGAGCATACACCTCATACACGGGGAAACATTTGACCGATTCCACGCTGCATAAGAGTCGAACTCCAGTAATGAAAAAAGAACGCAACCTGGCATGGATGTTCCTTAGGTAGTCGACTTTTAAAATTGTGTCCGGTGACCCCGACCTCCATCCAAGATGGCTGCCATCAGCGGACATAGTTTTAAAATACGACCCTATGGGGAAAATGTTTTAAAAATCTCCTAGGAAACCAGAAAGCCAATTTAAAGCAAACCTGGCATGGATTGTCTTTAGGTGGTCCCCTTTCAGAATTATGTCCGGTGAAACCGACCTCCATCCAAGGTGGCTGCCATCAGTGGACATAGTTTTAACATAGGACCCTTTAGGACAAATGTTTTAAAAATCTTCTCTCCTGAAACCAGTAAGCTGATTTAAAGCAAACATGGCATGGATGGTCCTTAGGTGGTCAACTCTCAAAATTATGTCCGGTGACCCCGACCTCACTCCAAGATGGTTGCCATCAGTGGACATAGTTTTAACATAGGACCCTATGGGAAAAAATGTTTTGAAAATCTTCTCTGAAAACAGTAAGCCAATTTAAAGCAAATATGGCACAGATGGTCCTTAGGTGGTCCACTTTCAGAATCATGTCCGGTGACTCCCATCTCCATCCAAGATGGCTGCCGTCAGTGGTAATATTTTTAACATTGGACCCTATGGGAAAAAGTTTTAAAAATCTTCTCCTCTGAAACCAGTAAGCCAGTTTAAAGCAAATATTGCATGGATGGTCCTTAGCTGGTCAACTTTCAAAGTGTGTCCGGTGACCCAACCTCCATCCAAGATGGCTGCCATCAGTGAACATAGTTTTAACATATGACCCTATGAGAACAAATATTTTAAAATCTTCTCCTCTGAGACTAATAATGCAATTTAAAGCAAACATGGCATGGATGGTCCTTGGGTTGTCCCCTTTCAGACTTATGTCCGTTGACCCCGACCTCCATCCAAGATGGCTGCCATCAGCAGACATAGTTTAACATACCCTATGGGGAAAATATTTGAAAATCTTGACCTCTGAAACCAATAAGCAATTTAAAGTAAACATGGCATGAATGCTTCAGACATTCTTAAAAGGGCTAATTTAAGTCAGGTGAGCGGTACAGGCTCATCTGAGCCTCTAGTTATGGTAATGTCATTTGCAACTCAAAGAAATGTAAGAGCTGTCGTTTAGATCTTTCTGCTTATTGACAAAGGTAATTCTTATGGCAGTGGCTACGATTACCCGGAATCGGTAACAATATCGAAAAATTAGAGTTACCTGGAAGACTAATTACCGAAATGAAATTGAATTTAAATTTCCGGTACAGGGACCGATTTGATTCGGAAAATATCGGCCATAACTGCAACTTTATTTTCTAGGGTTACCTGGCCTTAAAGTTAAAAAATTAATGAATATCGTAGTTTGACCTCAAGAATTGATAAAAATATATGTAATCAATATAGTTTAATAACTGTTTGAAAGATTTAGCAATATTTTATAGCTTGTCACAGTTGAATACTGAATTTTCAAAAAAAAAAGCTCATTTTCCTTGCGGGTAGCATTTCCTGCATAACCATTCGTAGCCCTTGAGCTGTTGACAATAATGTACTTTTTAGTGGCGCTTTGAGTCTTACACATTTACGATGATACCATTCTATGCACAGACGATGCTATCTATTATAGTCCAGGAGATATAAGCCAAAATGCTTATTTTACCCTATGTTCTATTTATAGTAACGACAGCCATGTTTGTTGATGCATCAAAATACCGGATATATTTTATAAACTAAAAACTCTAAGGATCATTCAGGCCAAGTCTGGTTTCAATCCCCTGTGGTTTCATAGATTTTTGAAAAAGTTTAATACGGACGACGATGACGGACGCCATGTGATGGCAATAGCTCACACTGACCTCCGGTTCAGGTGAGCTAAAAAGACATAATAATATTAATAATTATGGGAAATAGTTTTTAGGTGAAATTTGTTAATGAATTTCGAATAATAATCAAATTGACCAAATTGGTAATATTTCTTTAAAGATATATACAAAAAAAAAGAAAAAAAAAAGAAAACTTAACAACAATAGGTATTATCACCTTTAACTGGTGGTTGTATTTTATTGTGGTACGACTTTGCTGTGGGCCAAATCATCAGGGATTCCTGAGCTAAAACTGATTATATATTTTTCAAAATTTTATGTAATCTTGCTAAAATTAAGGTCCCAGTTCACTCAGGCAAAGATCATATTAGCTGGATTTCACGATTCATTTTAGGCCCCTTTTGGGTTTCATGTTGCCTTTCATTTGATTTTTCTTCCGCTTTCCATACCATATTATGTTTCAGCTTTTTGCCTCGATCGTTCCTTATTTAGTGTAATCAAGAACTGAGGGGCTACAGCAGCGCAGCATATTGACAAGGTAACATTTAAAAATTATATAAGTGAAATGTGTGTGTATACAGTAATATTCTTGATCAACAATGCTGCACTCATCAAAATGAACATTCAAAAAAGTTTTAAAAGTTCGAAATTTTGAAATTGCGTCCCTTTTGGGTCCTTTTTTCTCGGAAACAGTAAGAGCTACGATAATTCCGTTGGCATATACCAGATAGGTATTTTCATAAGGAATGCAACGCAAAAACCCCCATCAACATCGGACGAATAATTAATGTGCTACATCAGAAAATACAAAAGTACCATTTTCGGTACTTTTTCCGGAAAGGTAGGGGCCAGAACCTCCATTATCCACTCCAATCTTTGTTTTATGCCAAGAATCACTGTGTTGAAATTTCAAAACGATCGGTCACCTAAAATAAAATTTGTGGCATGGAACCACAAAAATATTAAAATCAGACAAAAATTACGAAGTTCAGAATTCAGAAAATCGGCCCAACTTGGCCCTTTCAACTAAGAAAAGGTAAAACATGCATAAAATCATTTGCTCAACTACAGACGCACTCAAGAAAAAGAATATTTAAAGAAAGAAGTGACAAAAAATGAAAAAGTTCAAATTTTCCAAATTCGTCCCTTTTATCTCGGAAAACAGTAAGAGCTACGAACAATCAATTGGCATGCTCCAGGTAAGTATTTTCATAAGAAACACAATGCAAAAATCTGCTGCATGCCTAGCAGAAACATAAAACGACTGCAGCATATCGACACTGGACATAGACATTCCTGAGCTTGGACGCAGTGCAAATTATCTTCAACTCCTTTCAAGCAACTTCCATTTTTCTCAGCTTTTGGGGCCTTTGTTTCTAATACTGGAGGGCCGGAGTCCTTAAAATTGTAATTTTTTAAGTCAACAAGCAAATACCTTTGTAGTGCTATACTACAACATTACTTTTTTTTATCCCTTTAGGGTCCCTTTTGGCCCTCTTTCTTTTCAGGGAGGGTTGCAGTCCTCATTATTCTTATTTTTTTCCTCTAAGAGTCAAATACCTTTCCAATGATGTATCACCTTTTAAGCAACTTTAAATTTTGACATCCGGAGTCCCTTTATCTGTAGAGAGAGGGTTGGGATCCTCAAAATTGTTATTTTTGAAGTATACAACAAATACCTTTCCAGTGATATAAAACCATATTACTTGTAAACAATTTTCAATGTTTCCCACCTTGGGTCCCCTTGTTCTAAAATAGGTGGGCCTATTTTCAATCCAAAGCTGCATTTTGTACCAAGTACCATTATGTCAAAATTTCATGTAAATCAGATAATTGGAACAGAAGTTAAGAGTACAGGAACCAATTGTTAACAAACGCTGACAACAACAAACCCATACCATAATACAAATTCTTGTGGCTGTATAAAAAACATCGAAATCCGATGGATAATAAATATGCTACATCAAGAAATGCTAAAATACCATTTTTGGCCCTTTTCGTGGAACGGTAGGGACTAGAACCTCCATTATCAATCCAAACCTTAATTTAGTTCCAAGGATCATTGTGTAATTTGAAAAAGAATCAGCCCACTGGAACTATATTTATCGCTTGGAAACCAAAGTATGCGCAGACAGACGACGATGACATGCCCATAAACTGCAAATTTTGCGGTCGTATGAAAATGCTTTAAATGCATAAATTGATATTTTTATTTAACCAGAGGCTCCCAGGAGCCTGCAATCGCTCACTAGGAACAAAACAGCTTTCATCCGCGCTAACTTTTACATGATGCTCCATTTTCAAACCAGAGGCCCCAAGGAGCTTGTTATCGCTCACCTGACATAAAGTTGTCCTCATTAAAACATATGTCCAAAATGTTCCTATGTTACACCAAGTTCAGCTATCTGTTGCGGCCAACTTTGTAATTGGCACACTTGGTCAGTAGATACAAATCTGAAAGGTGACCATCCAAGGACCATTTGAGCAAAATATGACAGCAGTTGTTTCTGCAGTTGCAGACATGGAGGTTTTCAGTGAATTTCCAGTAAGGTCTAATGTTAAACAAAGTTGTGTTGGTCATCTAGGTCGCAGGTTGGGATCATCGGATACAATTCTGAAAGGGGACTATCAAAGGACCATTTCAGCAAAATATGGTTGCAACCGAATCAGCGGTTGCAGACGAGAAGATTTTTTAAGTAAATTTCCCATAGGGTCCTATGTTAGACAAAGGTCGACGGATGCCAAATGATGCCAATAGCTCGTATGGCCTAAAGGCCATGTGAGCTAATAACTGTTGCCAATTGGCCCAGTAGTTTCAGAGAAGATTAAAATGTGAAATGTGAACGGACGACGGATGCCAAATGATGCCAATAGCTCATATGGCCTAAAGGCCAGGTGAGCTAATAACTGTTGCCAATTTAAAAATCCAATATTGATGACGTAACAGATGCCTTGTCAGAGGTAAGCTAAACTGAACAAAAGAACATCATGCTTAAGCAGGTTAAATTTTCAATCGACACCAAAATCACATTTTTATTAGAGGACCATCCAAGGATCATTGAAACCACAAATCAAGTAATCTGGCTCAGTAGTTTTTGACAAGATTTTTAAAGATTGGCCATTCGGAATGCATTATCTGCCCCTGGCAGCCATGTTTAATTTCCAATCAGCACCAAAGTTACAATTCTGGTAGCAGACCAAGTCAACATTCCTGCCAAGTTTCGCTCCAATTGAGCAAGTGGTTGCACACAAGAAATCTTTTTAGTGAATTTCCATAGGGTCCTATGTTAAATTACGTCCATCAATGGTGGCCATCTTGAATTTCTGATCAGCACCAAAATTACAATTCAAGTAGAGAACCATCTAAGGAACATTCGTACCACAAATCAATTCGTTTGGCCGAGAAGTTTTTGACAAGATTTGTTAAAATTGGCCAATCAGAATGTACTATCTGCACCTGGTGGCAATGTTTAATTTCCAATCAGCACCAAAGTTACAGTTCTGATAGAGGACCACCTTGTCAACATTCCTGCTGACTTTGGTTCAAATCTGCCCAGTAGTTTCTGAGAAGGTGCAAATGTAAAAAGTTTAAGGATGGACAGACGATGGGCACAAAGTGATGACAATAGCTCATGTGTACCTTTGGTCAAGGTGAGCTAACAACTGGAGAGACTGCCTTCTCATTTAAGAGGGCAATATGGCAGAACTAGCTAATTTTTGGTTAGTGTGTTAAATGTTCATTCAATATCTCTTTTTCTCCACATTGTAATAATACCAAGAAAATTACGTCATTTTGTAAGCCAAATATGGACAACTGTCAATTATCTGTGTGTAGGTTCCAATAGTTTAAAGTGCTTTAATGACAAAAGTGAAGACCCATGTCCATGGACAGAACCAGGAATATGGCTTTTTTACCTCACTTGGTATGGATGGATGACTTCTATTTACCACCAAACATGTTACCCCACTTGGAGAAATTATACCGATTTTGAGTCAACCAGTCTTTGCTGATACTCCTATTAAAATGATTCCTTCTTAGTAGATAAGCAACAAGTACAGTTTGAATCTTTTGTTTGACCTGACTGGGAAGGTCATCCTGTTTCAAGAGTTCCAGTATGAGTTTGAATGACTCTAGGTATTAATATGTAGAACTCTAATGAACAACAAAATTCCAATAGGTTTATGAAATTTTACCTTTTGACCCCATATAAATATGCATCATCCTCCACCTATGGTCATTCAACTTGGAAAAGTTGCAAATTTAAATACAATCATATAAGAAAATCAAACTATAATGCAAAGGCTTTATGTATTTATTTCTACCTTGGCATAATCAATTTTATGCCTATGTACAGTCAAAGTTGTGTTGAAGAAACAATTCAAGACTTAATGTAATTTGCAGTTTTTTACTAGTGTATACAAATCAATTAGTTGGAACTACCACAGGTTTGAATATTGTTAAAAGACCTTCTGTCTTTGTTAACTTCATCACAGCAATAGACATTTAACAATTTCTGGTCAACTGAACTCAGTTCAATAACTGTTTTTGAAAAAATAATTCAATTCAGAGATTGTTAGTTGACCATTTCAGTTGCAAAGCAGATTTTACTGAATATTTTGATCATCATGTGATAATTTGACTGTATCAATTTTGTATTCAGCTTAACAGAATTAAAAAAAACAAAGACAAAATAATTCTAATCTGCATGACTTGCATTTAACACGTGCAAATAAAACAAGAAAATTAATCCATGGAATAACTCCACAATAAAACTAACAAAGAGTTGCAAGCGATGTCATGCTACATGTGAGTATACTCTTCAACTATTTAATATTAAAAGTGAAAATATAAAAAGATAGTAAAACATGTAAGCAGGAAATCTGGAAGTTCTATTGCTATCAATAATGTCAATCATGTGTGACAAATTTGTCTGCCATATTTCTACTTTTACAGTATTGGTGCAATAATGAATTACAGGTTGGTTCAATTTACGCCATAAATTACATTTACCATTCATGAGTTTTTGTCCTTGAAAACCTGAAAAAGTCAATTTTATGGTTTCCAGATAATAAATGAATTGTTGCTAAAACAAATCTTTTGATATTATGTTGGTTAAATGCGTCACAACTCGCATTTGTGTGTCACACGTGTGGCAGTTCACATATGTATCTTGTGTGTGTGTATGGTACACCTGTGTCACTGTGTGGACTGTGACGCATGTGTTACACATGTAAAATGCCATTTTTATCCTAGTATTGCTTGCTGGGATGTAAAATTAATCTTGCAATACATACTGCTTACTTGTTACAGTAAAAATAAAATTAACCTCTCATAAATTTCTAAAAAATACTGATACAAGGATTATCAATAATTATTGCTTCTTGCAATACTTGGCATCAACATCATAATTCTCTCTGAAAAATCCTTTTTCAAATTGCTTCTTGCAATGTCATCAAATAAAAGTAAGATTCTAATTCAAAAGAGTGTGTCTCAGTAAAAAAGTCTGTTTATAGTGGTAAATTCCATCCTACAGACATGGCATCTTGATGATCGTTCTTGGAGTTCAGTGGCACACACCATGCACACAATGTGACCGCAATCAAAAAAGGCGTCACAAAATCGGTCAGTACAGATTGTGCACACTGGTACCTGAGGCATTCTCAAAGTCTGAAAATAAAAAAAGAATTACAGTGAATTAAACAACTGTAGATACACACTTATCTTTCTGAATACAATAACAACAGGGCAATACAACTGATATGCATACACTTCTGATATTTCCCCCTAACAGAATTCTTCAGGGTTTTAAATTATATCCTTTTTTGTTGGTTGTACATCTATGTTCTATTTTTAGTAACAGCGGCAATGTTGTTTGCTTGGCCAGGACATCGAACAACAATGTTAAATTACATCCCCTTAGGATCATTGTGGCCAAGTTTGGCTTCAATTCATTCGTGCAATGTTTAAAGAGGAGAATTTTTTTTTAAATAATTTATGACAGGCAACACAAAAATGTACTTACTACAGTTGGAGAAATTACTTCGGCCTGCACTGAACGAAATTCTGAACCCAGAGAACTGGTACTGGTGTCTCTCCAACTTGGAGTACAAGGCCCTACTTCATTCTGCAAGATAAAATATTCACAGCTTAAAACTTGATTAGACATTAATGCCCAGCTCATAAGAAATTTTTATGTCAACTAAAGGCTCTAGAGAGCCTGTAATCGCACACCTGGTATGCATGGAACCATACGTACAACACGTTTCTGAAAAGACAATATTTGTGTGTATTTCCCATAGGATTGTATGTTAAACCTATCTTCATTTTTACAGATTTTTAAATTGACGTTTTTGTGGATGTTACCCCATGTTGCATTAATGGTGGCCATATAGTTTGTTTGTTTAGCAGGAACAACAAGAACAAATTGGAACTACACACCCTAAGGATGATTGTGGCCAAATTTGTTTCCAAATGGCTCAGTGGTATATATACAGGATTGTATTACAAGCAAATGTTTAAAAAAGTTTGATATCTGGGCCTTGTGGGTTGCTTGTTTCTAAAACAGGGTGGGACTAGGACCCCCCTATTGAATTTGACCTTCTTTTTGACAAAAGCTTCATTTGAGGGTGTAAGATATATTTAACTCTGTAAACTGACCTGTGATTGTGTTTCATGTTGATGCTGAAAGTATGTGACAGTTGTATCATATTCAGCCTGTTGAGTCACATCTTGATGAGTGTTCTGTCTTTGATCTTCATGATGAGTGCTGTGTTCCTGTTCTTCATGCAGAGATCTAGATGAGTCCTGGTCCAGAAGCAGATCTAACTGAAATAATATTTTAAATACCATGCTTGTGAAAGAACAAGGTGTGGACACAGAAACGTCTCGCCTATATATGCACATGGACTCATGACTGGGCCTTTCAGACATGCAAACAATCAATGTACTAAATATAGTTGACCAATGATGTGTAGGTACTGAGAAACGGACCTAGTCACAAAAACTTGAAGAAAAATTAACAAAGTCACTGAAGTCTGAAAATGAGGTCAAGGTCAGATAACATGTGACTGACTGACATCTACACATCAGAATGAATACATGTACCAAACATAGTTGATATTAATATATCTGTGTGGGTACTGAGAAAATCACCTAATGGTAAGAAGTTTATGCTGTTGCCATACGCCGTCATTGGAAAAACACTTATGTCATGCCTTCTGCGACTTTCATCGCAAGCAAAACAAAAATTTTAATCAAATTTTCATACTAAAATACACAATCATACCTGCCAACCGTTTAGTCTGACAAAGAGGAACATCAGGTTGCGGATCAAAAAACAAACAAAAATGCAAAATATAGTGGTCAAGGATATTTCTTTTGCTTGAAGTTTCGTTATTTTTCTTTGGCGACTTTGTAGCACAGCTTTCTTACATGCGCTATGTTAGCATGCCAGAACGATTATTGCCTCTGCACTTTCACATTTCTTGATTTCATTGGCGATTTCAAATCGTTTTTAAGACGAATTGTGTAGACAAACTTCAAAAGCGGAACAATTTAATATAAATCCGGAATGCGGAAAAGCCAAGTGAAAACCGGAATAATTCCGCAAAAATCGGAACACTTGGCAGGTATGCACAATGCAATATATCTATTATACTGATCCCTTGAAAATAATTTATGACCCAATAATATGGCAGATACACGGAATTATGTTTATAAAATACTAACACAATAAAAACCACAAATTTCGTCAATCTCTGCCAAACAGCAGCAATATATGGATGCAGCCTGATGACACCCTTTATCAGATTATGAAATGGGGACTCAGTTTTTTTTTTTGTTGAGTCAAGGTGGTTTTGTAATGAAATTTGGTTATACGTTTTGACTCCATGTGCCCTAATGCACCCCTATTTCCTTAAGGGGGTCCAGGGACTTTAAAATTATAAAGTTGACATGCACTTTCAACTACCATCGAGGTGATAAATTACAATTACTAAAATTTATTATCAGAGTTTCTGATAATAAAGTCCAGGGTATTAAAAGTAATTCAATTTGACATGTTCATTCAATTACCATCCAAATGGTATATTAAGCAATGTTGAGTTTTGGACATCACCTCCCCTTTTCGGCCCAATTTCCTTAGAGTGGGGTCCGGGTCTTTAAAATAACTAAATCTGACATGTACATTCAATTACCTTTGAAATGATATGCTACAAGCCTACCTTTAAGCCATGTTGAATTTTGGTTCCCTAATTCTGGAATGGGAGGGGCCAGGGCCCCCAAATTGAAACTTTGTCTGCATTTAGTTTTAAGTAGGGGTGAGTATCATCAATAAAAAATTGTATCGTGATATATCGATACAATACAAGCGTACCATGATATGTACCATCTTCTGATTTCTTGACTTGGTTTCTTAATCATCTTCTTTTAACTTTTTTGTATGATAAAAAAGTAAAATATTTAGCTTTGAGACACAAGTGTGCATTTTCATATATCAAAATCTATTTTTTGGTCAAATATCTGACTTTTTCACATCAAAAACAGCAAATTTCAAGCATTTAGGTGGTACACAGTCTAAATTTTTATCGTACCGGAAAATATCGATATGCTAGATTTTGTACCGGTGTACCCGGTTTGTTAAAAATATCGTGATATATCGATATACCGGTATATCGTTACACCCCTAGTTTTAAGTAAAAAAGAATTGGTCAAGTGGAACTTCAAATTTACACCCCCCTCCCCTTCCCACAAAAAAAAATTGGAAACAGACTGGCGAAAACAAACCTATATCATTATACGACCACAAATATTTGCCATCATGTAATAAAAAAAATACCAAAGTCCTCTGATCAGATACTTCTTCATGAGATGACTGTTGACTTTCTGTGTCGGATACTACAACCATGTCTTCCATTACATCTGGCAAACTGACGTCTGAATCGGAAACCTCAATTTCTTCTGGCTGAAAAAAATAAACCGTCAAGGACTGAAATGGCTGGGTTGCAATGTGTGCAGTACTGGTAGCAGTTTTGTTAAGAATTATTTTGATACAAAATTTCTCAAGATCTAGAAGATGGGGCAGCATATTTCAGAAAACTGTCACCCATGTATAAGGATTTTATCTATTTTATTAACTGTATACATTTATGTATTTAAACTCTACATGTATGTTAAAGGCAAATATAAAAATTACACTGAAAAATTAACAGCGTTCCAGTATCCTCTTCCGTTCCACATAGTTCTTGTGCGAGGTACGTATCATATGCTCCAAAATGATACTCAGTTTGTATTAAGTGGTCAATATCTTTGCCTTAAAATTTCAAAAAGATTTATGAAATGAAAATGAAATTACTGAACAGAAACACTTTTTTAAAATAATTTTCTCATTTCAAGGGACATAACTCAAGTCCATCCCCATCAGCCTTTCATTGTCAACATCCTAAATTTGAAAAAGATTAGTTAAGGGTAACTAAAATAAGCACAGGAAACAATATTTTTGAAGAATTTTTCATATCAAGGGCATAACTCTGGCACAGTATGTGGCATATCCATCAAAATCAAACTTGATTGGCCTTTGGTTGTCAGTATCCTTGTGTTAAAATTTGATCCTATGGCCCATAGTACTAAAGATATACATTAATAACGTTTCTCTGACAAACTTTAACAAAATCAGTGAAGCGTTAAATCTGGTTTAAAGAGACCTAATTTTTGTTGGATGCTCGCCTCTTCAACAAGGTCCATCTATTTACAAGATAACATGATCCAATGACATAGTATTTGAGATATTCATGAAAAACAGTTATCTGACAAAACTTTAACCTAAGTCATTGAAGTGGAAAATCTATGTCAAAGTGACCTAATTCTTGTCAGATGTGCATGCTTTCCTCCTCATCAAAGGCCATCTTTTTAGAACACAATATGACTTAAAGTATTTGAGATATTCATGAAAAACATTTCTCTGACAAAACTTTAACCATTTGTGGACATGCATGGGGATGCGGAGGTGACAGCAATAGTTCCTCCCCCCAATTCGTAGAGGCAAACTAAAATGATGTTACATGAACTAAATTGCTTTGCAAGTAAACTAGAGGCTGCAAGGAGCCATAGTGTAACCAAAAGGCAGTCACTACTAGAATTAACAAATTATTCTAAAATGAATAAAAATTTCAATTAAATAATCTTCATTGAATTAGTAAAATAAGTAGGTACTATGGAAGCCTCCTAACCAAATTTATATTGTTAAAATTAGCCAACTGCCTTTAAAGATAAAAGTATCGTGTAGCGCATGAATGCGCAACGTATCCCCCCCCCCCGCACCTAAAAAACTAAGATTTCCCCCCAAACGGTCATTGAAATATTTCCACATACAAAATCATCCGAGACAATAATTATTGCAAGGAACATGCAAAATATTTTCCAAATCAGGTGAGATCTTATCAAGCTAAACAAGACTCAATTCTCATAATCAGTACTTTTTCAACATAAAAACTAAGATTTTCCCCAAAAACAGTCAATGAAATGCTTCCATATAAGAACTCATCCAAGATAATGATAATTGCAAGACACATGCAAAAAATTTTAAAAATCAAATAAGATTTACTCAAGTTAACGTGTAAACAAGAAAGTGTGACGGACGGACGGACGGACGGACAGACTGACTGACGGACGAAGCCTATTACTATATCCCCCATCCGCTACTCGGGGGGATAAAAATATATAATTTCATATGAACATTTAATGTAACAAAAAATATAACTGAAAACAAGGCCATAATGTCAGATCAATTCAACAAAATGGTGGCTTAGTCAAAGGCTATTTTCACACAGAGCTACATAATTACCTGTTTTTCTTTTGACATCAGATATATTCTCGGCTTGGAGGACAGACAGTGCTGTCTAGCATAGTCATCTACAGTAAAGCCATCCTCAGGCAACAAATTTTGTTTGAAATCTCCAAGACAATGGTTGAACCTTTCACAAGGACCTTTATTTGACCACCCTGAAATTCAAACATCGGCTCTACAGAATAAGAACTTTAACATTCAACATTACAAAGAGCTAATTTCTTCTTTACAGGAATTATCTAATGATCACTGTAGCAGTCAGGATATCAAGAACATCATCATGTTTAGGACAGATTTAAAACCAACAAAAATTAGAGTACTTTTCAGGTTACAAAATTAAAATAAAACTGTTTTAGGCTGAAAACTAGAGGCTCTAAGGAGCCTCTAATCAATCACCTTGTACTTTTAATAACTGCTTCACCCTGATTGTCAAAGCCAAAAAAAAAAAATCTGCAAAATATATTTTCAGTCCCATTGGCCCTGTTTATACCAAAAACGGTAAGAGATAGAGGTAATTCGTTGACATGTAACTGAAACCCTAAAAGAGAGAAATTGTCTGAAAGAAATCCCATTGGAAATCCAATGAATAGCAAAAATTTTACGTGTTTTGTCCCCTTTCACCCCTTTTTTGCGAAAACGGTAAAAACGGAAACAACTAAAATTCGCTATTTTCTTAAATTAATAAATACTGTAAGTTGCAGACTTTGCTTAACAAAATGTAACCCGTTATGAATATAGGCAAGATGCTTACCACCAGGAAAAAACAAAACTTTTGCCTGTAGAATCACATCTGAGTATGTTGCCTCTCTTGCAAATTCTACAGTTCGGGTGCCTCCACCTGTGGCTGCCCTGACTTGAAGGTATGTTTTCTTTAGAGTACAATACAGCAACCAACCAAGGTTTACTTTTATTGTTGGATTCCTTTTCCTCTTTCCTACATTTCCTGGATCATGTGTGAGGCCACTCTGAAAGAAGTATAAGTAATATGCCACATCAAATCTGTGCCATATTTTAAGAATTTTTGCATAATGTTTCAAGCCTTGAAAATCATGTACAGGTGGATTTGTACTGACTAAGAATTCATGACTATTACAAAACATCTCCACCTTCTTCAACAGGAGATACATGTTCATACATTTCAAATGATTCAACTGAGTCTAATTCAAGCTATCAAATGCAAACTGTAAATTTCACTATTTTGTACTTTACAAAGGGCGTAACTCTGGGGCCTTAAATGCAAAATCCATTAAAATCAAACTTGACCTGCCAAAAACTCAACTGAATCAACTCAGTTAAACTCAAGCTATCAAATGGAAACTGTAAATTTCACTATTTTGTACTTTACAAAGGGCGTAACTCTGGGGCCTTAAATGCGAAATCCATTAAAATCGAACCTGACCTGCCCAAAACTCAACTGATTCAACTCAGTTAAACTTAAGCTATCAAATGGAAACTGTAAATTTCAGTGTTTTGAACTTTAACTAGAGGCTCCAATGGAGCCTGAAGTTGCTCACCTATGCTCCTAGGCAGACGTTTTGTTGGTCTCTAAAAGGAAATTTCCTGAATGTTAGTTAAATTACTCTTTCAAATTTCAGCTGAAAAAAAGTATAGACCTTGCCAAATTTTCTGATGATGAAAATCATCCAAACTTGCCAAATTTTCTGATGATTAAACTCATCCAGCATGTTCACTATACTGACCATTAAAATAAACATGCAGTCAGAGATGTGCACAGTAAGTTGACAAGTGGAGGATCTCAAGAGGGAATGTTCCGTAGTGTGCCATGAGAAACCTGCATGCAAAAAATTCTGGATCCCAGGATATGTAGTTTCAGAAAATACTGCAATGGAAAATGGCCCACTTGCAACATGCACAATAGCAAAGTACATGCATATGTCAAACAGGATGCTGATGTGCGAAGATCCGAAAGGGGACTTTGGGTACAATGTGTCATAAGAAACCTACATGCAAAATTTCAGGATCCCAGGATATGCAGTTCCAGGAATTCTGTGGGAGAAAACTCCCCACTTGTACCATGTAAAAAGCAAAGTACATGTAGTTGTTAAACATGAAATCCATGTGCAAAGGATCCGAAAAGGTGGCCTTTGGTACAGTGTACAATGTATCACGACAAACCTGCTCGCAAAAATTAAGGATCCAAGAATATGTAGTTCCAGAGAATTCTGTGACGGAAAATTCCCCACTTGCACAACATAGAATAGCAAACTACATGTAGCCGTCAAACAGGAAGCTGATGTTCAGAGGGGAAATTTGGTACAGTGTGTCATGAGGAACCTGAAGGCAAAAATTCATTATCCCAGGATATGTAGTTCCTGAGAATTCTGTGATGAAAAATTTTCTTTCAGATGGAAAGATGGATGGACAGGGCAAAAACAATATATGCCCATTTCTTAAGAAGTGGGGATATAATAGAAGGAAATCAGATAAGAAATGTAGGCACTATCCAGGCAACAACCTAATTCTCTGTTGTATTACAATAATTGTACTAGTCCCCCTTAAAAAAAAGCCAATACCTTTCCAACGATATATTACAATATTACTGTTAAACAACTTTTGATGTCCAGCTCTTTTCGGACCCTTTTTTCTTACAGAAAGGGCTGGGAACCTCAAAATTTTCCTTTTAAAATGTACAAACCATTACTTTTCCAACTATATATATTACAACATTATATTTAACAACTTTTAATTTTCGGCCCTTTTTGGATTGATTGATTTTTGTTGCTTAACGTCCAGTTGCAACTAATTAGTGCATGTTCAGGATAAGATATACAATACATTACTTGGTAGGAATTGAAATGCGGGCTGACCAGGAAGACGACTGGAAATTTTGATTGTCACAGGAAAATGAAGGCAGATTGGGTAGGGTCAGAAATTTTGCTTTACAACATGTCACCTATGAACCCTTTCAAAGAGTTGTTGCTCAGGTTCTTTACCGTGTAGAGAGTGTGGCACTCTCTCTACACCAGATATCTTAAACGTCTCCCCCAGGATGGGTTGTGTACTTGATACATCCCACACAACCAGGGACGCCCCTTTACGAGGTCCAGTGCCTCCAGGATGAAAAAAACTTTTCTACCAACCAACCAACCCCCCCCCCCCCATAGTCTCTAGGAGGGGAATGGCCCTTTTTGTTTCCTTTCCTTGACAGAAAGGGACGGGACCCTCAAAATTTCCATTTTTGAAATCTACGTTTTCCAACAATATAATACAACATTACTTTTCAGCAACTTTGAATTTTGGCTCCTTTTTTATTGGAAACAGGCAGGGCCACAACTCCCATCATCAAATCTGGTCTGTATTTTGTCATAAGTAACATTGTGTTAAACTTTCATTAGCATTGGTCAAGGGAAACTCAAGTAATCCAACAGAAACTAAATTGATCTTAGAGGACAACGATAATGACATTGCTATACCATAATAGGACCACAATTTTTTTACAGTCCTAAAAAAAGTTTGATATGCCACCAACTTCACAGCAGTTAGTATTTATATGACAAATGTACTTCACCTGGGGCCTTTTTGAGCATTTCTTTTCTCTGATCTTCTGTACTATATCCAATAAACTGGCAGATGTTGCTGGATTAGCTGAAATATATAGTAAATCAAAATAATATAAAGCATTGCTAAATAGTACCTCTGTAGCTCCCGCTGTTGGATATAATGTATGGTTTGAAATTATTAAGAGTCTGAGGGGGTAGTGATGGAACAATTATCTCCTATAATTGATTATCTTTTCAAGGGCAGAAAATGCTACTAATCAATTATAAGTATCATAAGTGAATAGTCAGTATTATCACATAGAAAAAACAACTTCCAGTTTCAGTTAGCCTCCTACTGGGGTTAGATACTATATGTTCCTCTCATATATATTTTACAAGCTTACGACATGTTGAAGACTCTCCTGGGCTGGATTGCTCTGAGTGCGAGTTGCACGTCAGCTGTAAAGTTTCCTCACCAACCAGCAGGAACATAACTGTATTGCTCTGGATGGCTTGAAAACTGTCTTCCTGTATTTCCAATCCATCGCTCAAAACTATTCTTACTACCTCACCATTTTCTATCTTGTACTTTTCTCTTCCTATAAAATTACAAGAAACATAGGTAATCGACGATTACAGAGTTTGCCTTGGATCCCCATTGTCTACAAAAACAATATGGTCACAGAGACTGCTCTTCATCCATCCCAATCCCAAATAATAAATGTAAGTCATTCTGTATTTGAGAAAGGAGATCAGGGTGATCTTTTTTGTCTGGATGCTGACATACTCACTCAGGCACATCTCCATGCCAGTTAAGATCATGATCCTACATCTTATAGTACGTGAGATATGAACTTCGATGTCAACTTGAAACAAAATCAGTAAAGCATGAAAAGTAGGTTGCAGCGACCTATTTTTGTCTGGATACTGACCTACTTACTAAGCACATCTTAATTACTTGACCCCACATCAAACAGTATTCAAGTTACGCACTTTGATGTAACCTTGAATCAAAGTCAGCTAGTGAAAGCATGAAAAGTAAACCTGTCAGAGTGATCCATGCAAGGCTAATTGATCCTACATCTTACAGTACCCAAGAAATGAACTTTGATGTAAACTTGAACCAAAGTGAAGCATGAAATGTAGGTCAGAGTAACCTATTTTTCCCTGGAGGTTTACCTATTCACTAAAGTGCATCTCCATACAAGGTTAGATGATCCTATGTCTTATACAGCGATTGAAACGTAAAAAATGCAGGTATAAATATTTGGTTGTTGGACAAGATAAATCCTACTTTATACAAGACCACACTGAACCAAAAACAAAATACACTGTTCAGATGCTCCACAAAATATTTGTAGAGTTTGGTGGGCACATATTTCAACAAACCGTTGGCATTCAAATGGGCACAAACTGTACACCTTGACTATTTGTTTCTGTATTTCCTTAAAGCGGAGTTCAGCCAGAGCCTTCTTAAAGATCAAAGCAAAACCCATGGCTAAATGTTTAAACTTCACGGTCCAATATATATAGATGACATTGTCACTAAATAATTCTCGATTGAATATTTGAGTACTTACACCCTATCTACCCCCAGTGAACTTGAAATAATTAAAGACACCAGCTTCATACTTGGATCTTTATCTTGCCATTGACCAGAAGGTACTTTTACAGCCCAAGATGAAAAGAATATCAGTAATCTTAGTTTAAGCAAATTTTTTAATTTTGAGCAACTAATATTGTAACTCTATTTTTCAGTATTTGAAATTATCACCTTGATAAGACCAGTATTTTCCAATATTTTATATACTGCAAATTATTGCTTGGCATGAGCATAAGCTGAAATTCACTAATGTTAAAATCAACATTTCTTAAATACTATCTGAAAATATCTCCTCTGTAAGACTTTATAGGCAAAGGAACTTTTGTCTCTGCTTACACTATATGCCAAACATTATTCATGTTTTAATGTGAGAATGTTACGATACTCATATACCGTATATCGGATAATTTTCGCGTCGGCTTTTGTTCGCTTTTTCAATGTAAAACAGGGCAGTGAAATATTCGCTTTGTTTATTATTCACGTTTTACTGATGTATCCAATGTATTTAAATGGGCAGTGAAATTTACGCGGAGGCTAAATTTCGCGTCTGTTTGGTGGTCGCGAATATAGCGAAAATTATCCACACGCGAAAAAATCCCGATATACAGTAATAGTGTTTATGTTATTCATATTGCTCACATAAATATTCATAAAACTAGAGACTCACCTGACATAAAAAAGCTCTCTTAAGAACGTCTGCATGCTGAATACATCTTACTATTCAAATCTGAGCCTGGTCTGGCTTAAATTAAAGCCAATTTGTCCATTTTGACCAAATTTCTTTTTTAGTAACAGCATGCAGGCATCTCATCTGACAGGCAGGGCTGCAAAGAGGAGATGTTTAAAACATTTTCCCATAGAGTCCTATGTTAAAACTATGTCCACTGATGGTGGCCCTCTTTGATGGAGGCAGGGGTCATCAGACACAATTTTGAAAGTTGACCACCCAAGGACCATCCAAGCCATGTTTGCTTTAAATTGGCTAAATGGTTTCAGTGAAGAAGATTTTTCAACATTTTTCCCCATAGGGTCCTATGTTAAAATTATGTCTGCTGGTGAGAGCCATCTTGGATGGAGATCAGGGTCAGGGGACAATTCTGAAAGTTGACCACCTAAGGACCATCCATGCCATATTTGCTTTAAATTGGCTTACTGGTTTCAGGGAAGATTTTTAAAACATTTTTCCCATAGGGTCCAATGTTAAAACTATGTCCGCTGATGGCGGCCATCTTGGATGGTGGTCTGGGTCATCGGACACAATTCTGGAAGTGGACCATGTAAAGACCATTCCACCATAGTTTAGGCCCCACTGGCCCAGAATTTTCAGAGGAGATAATTTTTAAAGGGTTTTTTTGCCAAATTTTCTATTTTTAGCAACGGTGGCCACCATGGTTGGCGGCCGGGGTTGTCGGATATAATTCTGAAAGTGGACCACCTAAAGACTATTCCACCATAGTTTGGGCCCAATTGGCAGAGCAGTTTCAGAGGAGATGATTTTTTGCCAAATGTTCTATTTTTAGCAATGGTGGCCATCTTGGTTGGCGGCTGGGGTTGTTGGACATAATTCTGAAAGGAGACCACTCAAGGATTGTTCAACCAAAGTTTTGTTCAAATTGGCCTAGTGGTTTCAGAAGAGAAGATTAAAATCCAAAAAGCTAATGGACGACGGACGCTTCATGGTAGCAATTTAGCTCACATGACCCTCTCTGAAAGAGAACATTGCTTGCATCAAATTTTTAGGCCATGGAAAGTGGGGCTGCCAACAGGGGAATGGGACCATCTGTTGGCCCCAGTAGCATAGTCGTCATCTCAGGCCAGTTGAGCTCAAGAGGAGGCCTACACAAACATACACAAGGCATATATGTATTTTTCTTGTACATATGTTACCTTTTCTCACCAGATCCTCAAACTTTGAAACAGATATCAGGAACCCTCTTGTCTGGTTGTAATTCCAGGGTTTAATGTTTTTGAACATGTTGACATCCCCATCAGTTTCTAAATTTTCCTGAAATAAAAATCAGATCTGATACATTTGTACAATATACATTTGTACATACATGTAAGATTCACCAAACTTTGATCTTGTTATTAAAAAACAACGAAATTTGTTGCAAGACCATGAGATCAAGATGGTTACTAATCTTTTTTAAAGAGGTTGAGTACTGACAGTTTTTAATTTACTTAACTTCACCAGATCTACAACTAATATTTATTTAGCCACAAAAAAGACAAAAGAATTTAACCTGTCTGTCTAATATTTACAGTATGATCTCCTCAAAACAAATACATGCAGCATGTATTGACAATGATTGAGTGTTTGTTGTTTGTTAATTTTCAAACTTTTCCTGAGTTGGGCTATTTGTTTATAAGCCTTATGGAATAATATCAGTCTGTAGTTATACTAGTGAAGAAGAAGTCGGAAGCAATTTTTGGTTCAGAAACTATACTGTAAGCCTTTAAGCAATGAAGCCAGGGCATAGGCTGTGCAAAATATTGACACTTGTGTCAAGAAGAGGGGAGGGCTGACCATCATGGAAATGATCTAATAACTGTCAGCGTCGCTCCAACAGATAAATGAAGGGCTATGCCAGCACAGCATCAAACTGAAATGTGTGGACACATTAATATGCTTAATCTACAATGCTACACTCATCAAAACATTTTTTTCTCAGAAACCAGTAACAACAGAGGAATTCTGTGTATTTTAAAGCCAGATTTTTTTGGGGGAGTCCATTTTTTTCTTTACAGAAAGGCCTGGGATCCTCAGAATTTCATTTTTGAAGTCTACAAGCCAATGCCTTTCCAATGATATATGATGAAGAATATCCTTCTCAGCACAGGGTCCAGTAACTATACAAAAATTAATTATTTCTCAATTTATTTAATTTGGTAAAGTTGGTAAAAGTATGTGGAAAACTTTATGCTTCATTGCATTGGAAATATTAAGGCTTATTATTCCATGTATAAAAGAGGACTAAAAATCTATAAATTTTCTAGAAATCTGTCATTTTGTGTATGGTTTCTTACCAATTTTTTTGTTTCCTAATGGGGGTAACACCAATAGTTCATGCATATAGCAGTTAGGAAAAAATCTAGCAACAATTGCAAAAGTTATGAAAAAGGATTTTATTTTGCATGGCAAACAGAAAAAAAAATAGTGCTGTCCAATTTTGCAAATATTTGCTTTTAATTGTGCATTATTTTGGTTTCCTTAAACATAATGGTAAAAGAACTGTTAATTTTTTTGGATTTAAATACATTTATTTTCATTAAAAATGTCATCACACAACCCCCACAACAATATTTACTTTCACACAAATTTTATATTTTTGTTCATGTTTAAGGCCAAAATTAAAAATTCATTTGTTTCCCGCACGCGACCGACCGTTTGAAAACGTTGCGACCGAGATTTTTTTT
>JARWCS010000042.1:1011915-1023838 GCA_034783895.1 Geukensia demissa | reverse complement strand
ACAGAAAATGGAGAATTTTGCACAAGCCGTTGCTTGAAAACAAGTTCGGTGACATAGACATTTGATTGTTATTTTTTTAACATCACTTTATAGGTTATCTTTTGACAAAGTATAAAAAAATTCTATCGATTTTTATTTAGACATCTGAACCTCCTTACGATTACAAGATGTCAGTCCTGCTTTAGAAAGCTGTCCTGGACCTACATATACATGTATGGAATAAACTTTCCAACTAAAAAAACTTTCATGAAACAGGAATGGTGCCGTGGTAATTAACTATAATAAGTCTAAATCTTATACAAAGTATATTAATTCATGATTCTAAAGCAATATTTTTGTAACAAAATTTGTAAAATTTGATTGGCTAGCATTCTACGTAAAACTCACAATCTATTTGCTGTAACTTAGATGAACTCATATAAAAAGCGGCCAAATTGCCACCATGTTGGAACAATAGATTTATAGCTTGTCAAATGCAATAAAATACACAAAATATTTTATACATCTAATGAAAAAAACTAACTTTAGAACAATTTTGTCCAGATTTGAAGCTTACACAAAGCCAATAAACAGCCGTAGTTTACATTTCACAATGGAAGTGTTCAAGTGACATCTTGTTGTTTCTATGAGGATTATCAGCGGAAAATGTTGACAATGTTTTGCACAATTTTTATTTATGAGTTTTAAATCAATGGTTTTGAATTACAGTTGCATTGGAATGGAGATAACTGTATTGGGTTTTAAGTTTTGATTTTACTGTCGCAAATACATGTATCCATTAACCTGGCTTGGCTACATGTCACCAAGTCAAATTGCGACAGTGAAATCCAAGATTTACATCATCAAACCTAAAAAACAATACAGTTATCTCCTAAATTACATGTATATACTCTGGTTATCCTTTACCAGTCAAAAATGACAAGTACCATTTTGAGGAACCAACAGCTAAGTTGTTCGATGGGACAAATAAAAAATTTCAAGTAAAAATATTTCCAACCTAAACATGTTTTAGTAAAAACTTACATGTATTAGGCCGATTTCTGATTAAAGATAAATAATAAAAAAATAAAATGTTAAAAATCAACAAAGAAATGGTAATGAACAAAAGAGTTATTTTCCTCTCAATTGTTTTGGTTTGCATGATGATGAATGTGATAAATGATCACGAAAAATATATTATACATTTTGAAAATGTACATATATTTCGTGTTTTTAGAGAATCACTTGCAAAATTCGAGAAAGAAAACAAACTGCAAAAAAAAAAAATTATCGAGAAATCATTGAATTTAAAGTGTTTATAGTCAAGTAACAGGAAATGTATTTACTGGAATATGAACTACATGTATATGACTTTTTATAATTCTCAACTGAGGTGATTGGCAAGGGAAGCATGGTATAACTCCAGCACATTGACATGTGAAGACTGCACAAATGAACATTTGGGTAAGTGAAGAAACAGTAATGGGCTCCACTAGACACAGTAATGTGCTGGACACAGTTCAGATCTCAACACTGTAAATATGGCTGGATCAGAAATTATTTTGACTCCTTAGTCCCCAAACTTGAGTATACTTTGTTGCATTTTTATAAGGAATCATTTGGAAAAAACAACCAAATCAGATGAAAAATAAAAATTTTCTATTATATGTGAAATTGACTTTTTTCCCAATTTGACCCCATTTATCTGAAAAACTGTAAATACAGAAGAATCTGCTGACATACTACTGAAACCTTCCATTGAAATGAATCCAAAGAAAAAACTCATCAAATCGGATGAAAAATAAAAATTTCTCATCTCCTGCAAAATTGCCTTCTTTTAACCCTTTGACTCTTTAAATATACATGTACAATTGGTAAATGCTACAAAAAATCCTTTTAGTAACTTTTGTTGCTTAAAGAATCACTAGCAACAAAACCCATTAATATCGCATAAGAAATAATGGTGTGTCCATTTACCAACCGGGTATATCTCAATAATGGTAAGAGATGGCCCATAACTTATATGTGCCACATTAAGTTGGCTTTGTCATGGAGAATACAAAGATTTTAACAACTATTCAAATCAGACATTAACAACTATTCAAATCAGACATGAGAAAGATAATTTACAATAAAATATACGAAATACCTCTTTTAGTCCCTAAAATATTTATTGCTATCGTAAAATTGTTTGTTTGATTGGGGTTTAACGCCAATTTCAACAATATTTCAGTCATATTGTGCAGTTTTTCTAGTAAAGGAAGCCCTAGTATCCACCCAACTTGGATAGGTAACTGACAAACCTTATCATATGTGATGCCATGCATTCGTATAAAAAATGGTTTTAAAATAGATGAATTGCACACAATACATTTTGTTACCACTTTCATACACATGCCTTGTACAAGTACATACATGACATAAACATTGTTCATTCAACATGTAGATTTATACCTATATACACACATTTTAGGAAAATTAAACATTTCAAAGATTAGAATTTATCACTTTAATTTGGTAACATCAACCCAATAAATAATGATTGCATAACATAGCAAAATTCTTATGATACATTGTACATGTAGCTTCAAATGAAATCAATTAAATAAACAGTCATCTAAATTAAAATTTGAAGTATAATCAATGTTTATCATGTTTATCAGTTGATAGGTCTCTGTTTATCCAGCTGATTACGAGATCCGAATTTTCAGAGCATACCCTAAACTTTTTTTGACATTTGAAAAAGCACACTGCATGTACATTTTACACTAAATAAATGTATCACAATATACCAATAGCAATTTCGGTGCACTGTATGGCCATTTTTTGGACTGACAACTTGTCAGCAGTGCTCAAAGTCAAAATGTTGGAAATCTGGTTAAAAATACATGTACATGAAAATTAATAAGCATAGAGAAATCTAGAAGTCTGAGTTCCATATACATGTAAGCAATTTTGGGATTACAGGTATATGTACCATGTATATGTACCAACCAAAATGTTTAAAATATAAAGAATTATTCATTTTAGCATAGAAAGCTCCCAGTCTAAAATTGGGTTTTCCCAGGCCTTTATTCCCTGGCTTGTGCTGCACTTTGAGACTTGTTTTTGTCATTATATCTATCTGCAATATCTACGTACATTGTACATGTACATGTAACTTGTCTCAAATGCAGTTCCATCTAGAAAGTAAAAATTAGTGTGCTCATACAAAGCATTCACACATGAAAAAGCAGCTTGGTGACACTTAATGAAATGCTATGTTTAAAGCTATTTTAGTTGTTTGCTTGGTGTTGAATGGGGTTATTTGTCTAAATAAGCTAAGATAATATGCATTTCTGTCAGCAATATTACAAAAATTTGAAACAGTTCTTCAGAACCTGGTGTCTAGTCTTCTCTTGCTGTTGTCAATATAGGTACATGTAATATGAGCAAATGTCGGGAATGTAATGTGAAAAACAAAACAGTTTCTATAAAATTGTAAAAAACCAGGATTTTTTTTTAACTTTTCATATGACATGTATAAACAATATATCTGTATATTAAGGATCAAGTTTAATAAAAAGTAATTCCAGCTATAGCCATGATAGCTATTTGTCAAATACATGTACATGTTGTAAGGGGGAAAATAAAATTAATTTTTCAAAATCCCATCACAGATGAAATATATCTACCATAAATGAACAATCAGAACTTCTATGCAAGTTAAAAGAAAATCAATGAAGATTGGACAAAGCTAATAAAATTAACTTCAACAGTATGGTTAACTATCACTTTACTGCAAAAATACAATACAACTATTTGTCTAAATTCGGGATATATGCACATAAATGTTGCAGGGTTAAACATGTTTGTGAGGATTCAATCCTCCCCTTACCTGGGACAGTGGTGTACGAAACAACATACATTGTACATTTTTGTAAAAACAAACTGCTTCATATTCATTTTTAAACTCAATGGATAGTATGCAGAGCAGACAATTATAAATACAACAAAATACAAAATGATGTACCATTAAAACTCGAAAAAGTACTTGCTGTTTTCTGAGTCGTGAGAGCTACATTCAAACACAACTGATAACATATGTGGTTCTCTTAAGCAAATCAATCGAAGCATATCTGGATGGATTAAGTGTAAATATCATTAATAGCCAAAGAAAACTAAGTATTGTGCAAATGCCAAAATAAAAGTATCAGCAGCGTGTACATGTAAGACAAAAAAAAAATAACAAAATATTGACTAAATTAGCTTTGTCTATGTATTTTCAACTGTGCTTCTGTATTTTAACAACTTTTTCTTAATTCACATAAATTCAAATTTAACTGATAGCAAATAATTTCAGGATCCACAATATAGAGGAATTTCTTCAAAGATTGGAGATTATTGTCATGATGGTATTAGCAGGTGTTCTTTAGAGTCCGTACAAAGTGCAGACAATTACAAATACAGCAAGAGATAACATTATGTACATGTTCCAATCTTGAAAAAGCTCTAGCTGTTTCCGACACCTGGTTCAAAAATCCAAACACAACTGATAAGATACCTAGTTCTCTTAAGCTAAGACTTCAATTAAACTCACTAAAATAAGAACAACAAATGTATAATTGCCAAGATAAGTCATTCTTGAAAAAAACAACATTTTTTATTCATCCTGTTATGCCCATCAATCTTCTATTCTACTACAGGGCTGCACACTTTCTACTAACCAGATGCAAATGATTTTTGGGGATTAATTTTGTCTCATATAAATTCATGTACATGGAAGAGGAGTTTCAAAAGTTCAAAACTATGCTTAGAATATCGGAATTAGCAGAAACAAGCCAATGTGCTCTTAACTTCATCGAAAATAGCCAAAAAATATATATTTTATGACAGTAAAATTCCAAACATTTGAAAATGGGCAAGATTTTTTATTTGTTAACACTGTTAAATGGATATTACATGTAAATCTAGAAAAGTGCTTTACACACAGTTAAATATGGCTTATGAATTTTGCTATAAACATGATAGATGTGGACCTATCTTCCTGGCATATATTCCACATATATATATATTGGTCTTGCTTGCTAACACCGATGGAGACAAAAGCAAAAATGCTCTCGAACAAAATCTCAAAACGGTTTAGATTGCTACAATCAGGTCCTATAATTTTACCTGTAATTCATCTGCACTGATCCTTCTGAGGATTGTAAGGTTTGAACAACTTATTTAGGGCAATGGAGGCAGTTTTCATCTAGAGGCAAAATTTCACCTACTACATAATTTTAGCAGCATTGTAAACATGTATGTGTTTCTGCATGTTTTGAATTTTTTTGTTAATTTCTATGTTAAATATGTAAACAATTAATGTTAACTTAAAAACTCAAATGTACAAGGAATCAATATAGTGTTATATGGTACAAATATTGCTAGAAAAGTAGAATATGCTGCCTTTCAGATATTTATATTATATCAATAGTACCATTATATAAAATTACCAAAAATCTGTGATCATTGCAACTTACACACAAAATTCTCTTAGGTTATGTTTGCAGCATGTATTTACAATTTTGGGAAGAGAGGCTTATTTCTTACATGGGCTCATTTTACGAATTACCGGTAACTAGTGAAAGTACTCATACCAGTTAACGTTTTGAATGCTCAAATTCAGAGATCTCCCTCTTTTCATCTTTTCTAAGTGGGAGATTTTGCATGACAAACTTTTTGCAGAAAGAAAAAGATTGTTTTGCTAGAAATCAAATTACACAGATAAAGATATAAATCCATGATATTTTGTTATTCTATTTTTGACCTCTAATCAAAATATGAGCAATAAGCACAACAATAAGATTAATTATTTGTTGATTGCTTCTCAATTAATATTTTATTACATAAACATTGCACTAACATCAATTTAATAAGCCATTTAGAACATGATTTGTGCAATATTTCTGTAAAGAGGGAGATTTGGGATAGAAATTTGTGAAAGCGGGAGATTTGTGTCTCCCACATGGGAGACTTTCTCAGAGTGGGAGATTGCCTCAAAAAGAGGGAGTCTCCCTCCTAAAGTAGGAGGGTTAACATGTATAAGAGGGTGGTACAGGGTTATTTTCGTGCAACGTTTTTACCGATTTTTATTTCACGTTTTGTCGTGCTAGAGGGTCGTTATATGTCGTGTTTCACGTGTCTTGATCAAAATGCAACGTGCAAGCCATTTTCTAATTTTTCGTTCCTCGTGATAAGACATTTTATTTCTCGTACGTCCGTGCGCGGGACCCCCCTGTACCACCCTCAAAACACTGTTTGCAGGGAGTATATCAATGACATTATACCTAAAACTGCCTTTTGGTTTGGTCCATGGTGTTTCTGTTTATGGGCCTTAACTTCTGCTGCATTGAAAAATGCTAGTCGACACAATCCACACTTCTTAGTCTGTGCTTTGGACTGATGTTTTAATAAATGTCCATAGTACGTTTGTGTCGTTCCCCAACCTTGTGATACAAACTTGACGACAAACACTCGTAAACAGTACAAACACAATAAATGTTGAGAACTGTCGTGTTTCTGAAAAAGAAATAAGGAATACTAAAACTGTGAATAATTAAGTTAAAAGAGAATTCAGCATTTTAAAGACAAAGAGAAAATATGCCCATGGGACATGGATGCCCCATATCTCCCCAACAGGAAAAAGACATATGACAGACCTGAAAAGGAGAGATATGGTACATGTAGAACTCACTCCATAATGCTTAAGACCAGATACCTAATCAATCCAACATACAGAAGCCAGGAAATCTTTCGTGAAAATTGACAGAAGTACAGAGGGATTTATGTATGGATGGGGGTAAAAATTTATGCCCCTGTTGCCTTAAGGTGGGGGCATAAAAATACAAATTTGTGCTAAGAGGTCCCTTTGGGAAGAAGCCAAAATAAACATTTAAGACAAGTGACCTTATAAAAAAAGTTCATTCATGATGAAACCTTAAACAATTGGTATGGGAAAGGTGCCTTTAAAAATCACGTGGCTGCTAAACAGAAGTGGCCAAAAAAGCAAATTTTAATGTGCTAGTTTCAATTTAATTTTTTTTTCTATCCCCAACCCCCCAAAAACAATCAACAGGAAACTTCATCAAAATTACTGTTAACGTGGATATTTTCATGGGGTGTTATATTCGCGAAATGTGAATTGAAAGATTACGCGTTGGTTTAAATTTGCAGCATTAGACATTCCTATACAAATAAATAAACAACATTTTATATTCAGGTTAGGGTAATTTTCGCGTAAAAGTTTAAAATGCGAAATGAGCAAAAATAGTACCCACACGGAAATTTTCGTTTACAGTACATACCTTTTTGAAGTGGTCGACAACATCACTGTACATGGATGATCTAAACTTGCACAACTGACAAGTGTACGGCATCTCACATGCGTTGTGGTTTGTTCTCATGTGTGATGTGAGAGCCGATCGGGTCTCGTGGTCCCGATCACAAATTCTACATAGTAGAACATTTGTATTACTCATGTGAACCTGGAAATAAAAATATAACCAACCATAGTTTTAAAGAGGACAAAGTTTATTATTAGGAAAAGGTAACAGTCTTATCCTTAAGCTGAGCATATGACAGCCTTTAAAAGTACTTGAAAATCAAACATAAGAGTTCGAGAGTTACCATTATTGATTGGGATGTAACCTTGGGCACTTAAATATTAAACCATGATGCAATTATGAGAATCTGCAAAATCCTGAATTATTTCAAGTCTGCTTCAAGGTATCTTTGTTTCCATAGTATAAAATTACCCAAAATGAATATTGTAGCTTCCCTTTCCTACATGTTTCTTGATATCAACTTATCTGCCCTTTGAATGAGCCAAAATCAATTTCCTTCCTTTGTGCAAATCTCCACTTTGTGTCTTAGGTTCATGTAAAGTTTCAATGAAATCCATTTGATGTTATCTTAATAATCAAAGTAGATTGTAATTTTGTAAATTCCAAAATTGAAAACTCAAATATGACAAAGCAGAATAATCATTTAAGAAATGAATTTCTATTACAATGATTATATTAATCGATCATTTTAAATCACAAGTTAAAGCATCTAAATTGGAAAACAAACCTTATCAACATGTGTCTGCATTTCAAATGGTGTGTCAAATTGTTTGTAACAGTGTTTACACTGTGTGAGGTCACTAAGGTCAATGTTTTGTTGTTTACTGCTGTCGATGTGACCTTGGATATGCATCATTGCCTTCACATTGTTGTACAACATCTTGTTACAATACCAGCACTGTAAAATATATTCAAATAATTCCAATAATGTAAAAATGCTGCATTTCTATTGGGCAATACCATGAAAACAGAAAAGTTTACACTTTGTCAAACCAGTGTTGATGATGTCATGAGACTTAACTAATATGTAACATAAAATAGTGTCCCCATGAAATATTGTCCCTTTATGCTTTTGTTCCCTATGATAAAGTCCAAGGACAGAATAAACACATTGATGATCTTGAAATATTGTCCTCTTGGTTTTTCCTAAGAAATTTATAACAGGAAGGACACTTTTGCACAGGACACTTTTTTGGCTTACAAATACACCTTCAAAATAGTTCCTCTCTTTGAATTAAACTCTAGCATTATTTTCAATTATTTGACTAATTAACTGGAAATACAAGTAAAAGATGCTATTTTTGAAGGAATTTATTATTATGTTAACTCAGCCTTTCACTCACAAACTCAACATAGTCTTTCGGACTTTAATCACTGTGAGAGTGAGTCAACTGAATTTTACACATCAATAAATTCCCTTAAAAATTGCATTTATTACTTTAATAATAATATTAACATACTGCAATTGTTCATGTGATTGTTATATATATATATATATATAATAACAGATGTTTTAAAAGTAGAGAGTGAAATTATTATAGTCGTGACCTTTAAAATGTAAGTTATTCTTTTTATCAACAATGTATAATCAAAGTCATGTGTTGCATTGTTACTTTTAATTCAAAAATTATTGTCTTCATTTATTATTGTGATCTTAAAACTTCACTCAAAAATAAGAGATTATTTCATGTTATTTTAAGAAAACCTGTTTGCAAATATCATTTAAAGAAACAAAAATATTCTAATTTTTGGGATTATCACTCAGTGACATCATTCGCAATAATAAAAACATGACATTACAGATTTCTGATTAACAGTAATCAATTTTTAACAAATTGTTTGAGCCATGTTAAAAAATTGCAAAACAGAAACATGAAATAGGCTAAAAATTACAAGAAAATCCATTTCCTGAATCAGAATCAATTTTTTTAAACAAAAAGAAAACCCATTCTTAAAACCAAACATTACCTTAAATCTAAACTCATTCTTTTCCTCTTCATATGTGGGATCACCTTCCATTTTCCCATAGTAATATTCATCTAATGGTACCCAGTTACCTGAAATAAAATGACAAGAATTTTAAATTCAATAATCATCAGAATCTGGACTGATCATTGAATGGTTTGGATTTTTTGTGAAAGATATAAAGATACAAAATAATCATTTCTATCCATTTTAGCTTTCTAAATCATTTGCTGTTAACTTTATTTCATAAAGGTAAGAAAAAATTCCATTATACACAATACCATAGTTGTTACCAAACCCTTTGAGAAGGAATAAACTGCAATAGATTATCTGTTATGGGAATGAACCAAGATAGATTTCCTTCCTATATGCAAACATACACATTGTATCTTGTGTTCTTGTAAAGTTTCATTGAAATCCTTGAAAAGTATAGGAAAAAATGCACTTACAAGGGAAGCAGCAGATGGACAGATTGACAGACATACAGTGGGAATTCTATATACCCTAAACTTTGTCTGCAAGGGGGGTATAATCATCAACTAAATTTTTCTTTAAAGTTCCTTTTCCACAAATTAACCATCAACCACCATGAAATTATCTATTCTTGTAAATCAACGAACATTGAAGTGAAAAAATTTAATTGACAGCATTTCGGTCAAGCTATCTGGATGATTTGTTTGTTTTGTGTGTCAGTGTGTGTGATTTCACTGTTTTTTGTGGGTAGTTAATTGATGCAGTTTTCTGTGGTCAGTGATAATACCAATTCTGATATCCAGTTTTTTTTTACATTAAGAAACCATTTACAGTCAAACCTAATATAAAGGTCACCTCTTTTCAACAGACACCTGTCTGATCAAGTCCCTGTATTTTTCCCATTATAAATGTTTTTTTGTATATTGACCCTCAATGAAAAGGTCACCTCTTCTATAAGGTCAGTTTTTCTTGGTCCCAATTGTGACCTTTATACATGTATTCAGTTTTGACTGTTAATCACCTGTATCACAAATTCATACGCTCTTAACATATTTTTTCAATATGATGACTTGATGTTAATGAACATGATTATTATGTTATTCATAAAATGTGCATGCAATATTCATTGTCAAGAGTTTTAAAGATTAAGACCACAAACCTTCATAAAAAGTCACTATGAAACCTTGTTATATCATAACAATATTTACAACACAAGATTTCAGGCTATAAGTTAAGCAAAAAGAGAAATATTACTCCGATAAAGCACCTAGGGCGTATAAAAAATTAAACTACAGGGTACATATCAGAATAGGCAAAATCTGTAATTCTTTTAAGTCTAGTTTGAAGTATTTTTTGTTTCTGTTGTTTAGAATTGCCCAAAATAAATAATTCAAATTTCCATCCCAACATTAAATGTCTCTCGATATCAAATTTCTGTTTCCTCCTGTTGCCCCCCTTCTCATCTCATAAAGAATAGGCATAAGGACCATTATAACAAGGCTTCATTGAAATTTTACATCATTTTTCAAATTGTTAAAAAAAATCAAAAAACTAATTTAATACATGAAAAACTGTGACAACAAAAGTTTTCAAGATTAAAACTCTGACAATGAAAGTATGAATGTTCATAAGATGGTTATAAAAGTCTAAAAGGGTTAAAACATGGGTACAAAAATTTAAAACTTCAAATCCCTGGTCTATTCCAAAATGAAGGGTAAACATCTTGCAGAATTGACTTACCATTTACACAAACCTCTGGACTCTTTCCTGAAAATGGAATAATCCACAGGCGGTATGAAAATGCAAATGATGGAGAAAAATATACATGATGCATGCACATGCATGAATTTTTAAAATAATTGTATGATAGATCACAAACAGTTGAACTTAAAAAAATAGAATGAAGGGAATGTTGAATTTCAAGATTCAAAAACATTAAATAAAATTCTTTAAAATGAAAGATTATTGAAATGAATGAGAGATGATAGTTTCTTGCTACTGCCATCCAAGTACTTTAAGTTCAAATGTGAATGTGACCGCAAAAAATTTTCTAGAACAAGATACAGTGCACCCTCGTAATATTGTCCCTCTTTGATAGCATTCCCTCTTTATACCCATATTTTCCAAATTCCCTTTTTCTAAAATTACTATAGCTTGTATGTAAATTCTCTTAATACACTGCCACCCCCCACATATTGTCAAAATCTGGCCGGGTCCCAAAGGTAGCAATGCAACGAGGATGAACTATAGCTATATTCAACATACTTAGCAAACAAAGCTAATTTAACAGGTACATGTATTTAAGCAATTCATACAGCAGCTTGTTAACAATGCCAATAAAATCTATAAATTTATTATTGGAAGAACTGACAGCTGTTCTAGAAAGCACGTTTTAGGTTGGTGGTCAGGAGGCAAATATCTACTTTTTTTTATTTAACAAATAATAAATAGCAGTGTTGTAGCTAGCCTGAAATGGAGGGGCACAACACTCCTCTGCCATTTGTATTTCTGAAATGCAAGTTTATGTAAAGCAGTCTTCACACTAAACTTTTTAACTTTAACTTACAGGCCCTTTCGGGCCTGTAAGTTGAAAAATTTACAGGCCTACCATCATTTCTACAGGCCAGAATTTGAAAAAC
>JARWCS010000042.1:991185-1002693 GCA_034783895.1 Geukensia demissa | reverse complement strand
TTTATCTCTATCTATAATAATATTCAAGATAATAACCAAAACAACAAAATTTCCTTAAAATTACCATTTCAGGGGAACCCACTAACCAGTTGTCCACTTCATCTGGAATTTTAATGGAAAATAGATCTTGACCTTGTGAACAAGTTTGTCCCCCTTCAGATTTGCTTTAAATGATTTGATTTCGGAGACATCAGCCAAAAACTGCATTTTACCCTATGTTCTATTTTTAGTCGTGGCGGCCATCTTGGTTAGATGGCCGGGTCACCGGACACATTTTTTAAACTAGATACACCAAAGATGATTGTGGCCAAGTTTGGATTAATTTGGCCCAGTAGTTTCAGAGGAGAAGATTTTTGTAAAAGATAACTAAGATTTACGAAAAATGGTTAAAAATTTACTATAAAGGGCAATAACTCCTAAAGGGGTCAACTGACCATTTCGATCATGTAGACTTATTTGTAAATATTACTTTGCTGAACATTATTGATTATTACAGTTTATCTATAATAATATTCAAGATAATAACCAAAAACAGCAAAATTTCCTTAAAATTACCAATTCAGGGACAGCAACCAAAGAACGGGTTTTCCGATTCATCTGAAAATTGTTGAGCAGATAGATCTTGACCTGATATAAAAATTTAACCCCATGACAGATTTGCTCTAAATGCTTTGGTTTTTGAGTTATAAGCCCAAAACTGCATTTTACCCCTATGTTCTATTTTTAGCCATGGCAGCCATCTTGGTTGGTTGGCCGGGTCAACAGACACATTTTTAAAACTAGATACCCCAGTGATGATTGTGGACAAGTTTGGTTAAATTTGGCCAAGTAGTTTCGGAGGAGAAGATTTTTCTAAAAGTTAACGACGACAGACGCCAAGTGATGAGAAAAGCTCACTTGGCCTTTTAGGCCAGGTGAGCTAAAAAGTTAAAGATCAAATGACATATAGCAGACTTGCATTAACCACTTAAAACTATTTAGTGTACAGACATAATATGGTGTATATATATATATATTAACTGAAAAATGACCTCATCACAAAAACTGAACGTAAGTCAATGGGATGAAAAAGAGGTCAAGGTCAAATGACCAATATCAGAGTTCCCCTCGAAATCTAACTATAGACCAAATATGGTAAGTCCATATATTACAGTTGTTGAGAAATTGACTTGATGTGAAAAATTTACACATTCACTCAACTGTGAAAATAAGGTCAAGGAAATAAGACATATGTCAGACTGACATATTATCCTAATAAACTATAAACATAACCAATATTATTGTCTGTCCATGTAAAGTTACTGAGAAACAGATCTTAACATGAAAACTTAACCTTAGTCAATGGACCATGAAAGTTAGGTGAAGTACATAAGACATAGGCCAGACTGATATATATACTCCTAAAAGTCCTAATCCTTTATATGGGTACCTACTAATGTTGATCTGCCATATATAGTTCCTGAGATAATGAAACTAAGTCAATGGACCATGAAAATTAGGTCAAAGATATAAGCCATGTCAGAATGACGTACTCCTAATAATGTATTTGCATACTCAATATTATGAACCTATAATCAGGGACGTATATTATATATTTATAAAAAATATTTTCCCCGAAAAATTAATAAAATATTGCAAATAGGACTAAAAATTACCATATGTATTAACACTATAATTGAAATAAATGCAATTTCTCATTTATTTTAATCACACGGTATGTTTATAAGTTTTTTATTGAGTATTTCAAGAAATATGTGATTTTTCGTTAAAAAATGCATTTTTACCGCAAATGTATGTTGAAATATAACTAAAAGCCTTATTAATATGAACAATTTAATTGAAATAAATGTTATTTTTTGTTTGTTTGAATAATACGGCGTTGGTTCTATTTGATATTGATTATTTTAAGAAATATGGGATTTTTTGTTAAAATGCATGTTTTTACCCCCAAAATTACTCTCGTGTTGAAAATATGACTAAGAACCTAAACAAGTTGTTTGAAATAAATGTTGTTCTTTTAAATTATATTTTTATTATTGTTTTTAGTTTTATATTGATTATTTCAGGAAATATGTGATTTTTCATTAAAAACGAACTTTTTACCCCCAAAAAATTACTCTCACACTAAAAATATGACTAAAAACCTTATTAATATGAACAATTGAATTTAAATAAATTAATTTGTTGTTCGTTTAAATTATATTGCATTGTTTTTATTGTTTATTGATTATTTCCAGAAATACATGATTTTTCATTATTTTCTTACCTTTTAGCCCCAAAAATAGTCAAAATTGAAAAAAAATGAATAAAACTTGCATTTTGTACCATAATAAAGATTATTTTAGTAGAATATCACCAAAAAACTAGTTGTTAAGAGAGGGCCAAAATTGTCCCTTCATGAACCTACTCCTTTGGAGACAAATGTCTTGGGTAAATCAACAATTTCATAACCCGAGCCATAAGCACACCAAATTTGGTCCTCCTTGGTTTAATAGCTGCAGAGATATAGAGCTTTTATAGATTTGTCACAGCCATTGGAAAGTAATACCTATGTCTCGCTTTTGTGACTTCATCTCAGGCCAGACAATAATCAATGTGAAAACCTCTTCTCCTGGTTACACGTACTTTGTTGTATGTGTAAATGTGTATACTTGTATATTTTCTCTGTACTTAGTAAAATTGTCTTATGAGAATTTTAAAGTTGTTATCCTTTTTGGGGGGCGGTGATGGTGTAGGACATCTTTACCTCAAGACTTTAAATCCGTCGCTAACAGATTAAATGTTTTAGATTGTATTCCCAGTGTCCCTGCTCCGTATAACCAGTGCCCCTGTTCAGTCTGTAGATCCCTCTTTACTTGCACTTGAACAGGAAGAAGAGAATGATTCTGTATCTGTATGTGTGTCATCAGGGAGACAGGTTGTAAAGAATTGAAGTGGAAGTAGAGCACTTCCAAAGCCACTGAAGTGAATACTTTTTTTCTGATTTGGTCACAAACAATAATTTATATACTATAAGCCTGGCATGGTTTTATTATCACAGATTTTCATCATATCAACATAAATATGTGGAATGTTATTTGTAATACAGTTTCTGGTTTAGTTTTAATATAAATATGAGTTCAATTATATGAATTTAAAAATATCACCTGAACTTTTTTCCTTTAACTCTACCTTTGTGTACTGAGAAATGAATCCTTTTTTCAATAAATTCAATTAACAAATTAAAAATTCATACAAGTAACTGATGGAATTATTACTTCAATCACAGATGATCTGCTTTGCACAGCATGATAAGACTACACATGTTGACGTGAGAAAGCTGAACAAATGAATACCTTGAAAATTGTGGACACAGTAGGTATATACCATTCAATAATGTACACTTAAATCATTTTTATCCTACAGCTTAAATTATCAACATAAAAAATTCAAAATCCACATAATGCATTTTTGTACTTCAATTCCTTTAAAAGTTTTGAGAGGAAATTTTTTGACATTCTACTGAGAAAGCTCTTGTATGAAAAGTAATCAAAATAAGGTCAGAAATTATAACAAATTCATCATCACCAAAATGCAAATTCTTGCCCCTTTAACCACAAAAATTGTAAAAATTATAGAAAAATTTTCAGCAGTCCTTTTTGATGCTGTATATCAAAATTACATAAGAGAAGGATGATGGTTTATATATTGTTTCCACTGTCATTGAAAATACATGCATTACAAGACCCTTCAAAACCAAACTTGTATATAAAACAGACAGACCATAACATAAAATTATTGCTGTCTTTGGATGATTCTTTTAGGTGGTATAAACTAGTACAATGTAATAGTGACATGAATTTCTTCATCAAATTTGCGTAAAAATGATAAAAATATAACCTGTATTATTCTAGTGACCCAACTAAACTAATTATTACTAATACTGACAATTTTGTGTTACAATGGTTTAAGTCTATTGTATTTACAACATAATCCTACACTAAAACAACAGGTGAAAATGAATTGTGCCAATGTACAGCCATGAACTGCTGAATATTGACCTAACAAAACTTCCACAAATTCTTTATACAAATGTTTAGAATAGAGGCTCCCAGGGGCCTGAATCGCTCACTTGACAGAGACTCGTAATTGGTCCTAGACAGGAACGAATGTTATACCAAATTTTTATGGTGGACAATTGGCTCAGTTGTTCCATATAAAAGATACTATAGTGAATTTCCCTTAGAGTCCTATTTTGCAAAATGTTTGGCTGAGGCAGGGATGCAAAACATAATTTAAGAATAAGAAAATTCCAACAAAGCTTGACATAGGGTCCTATGCTAAACAACGTTCCGTTTTGGCAGTTATCTTGGTTGGCAAGCGGAAATGCGTGACAAAATTTTGGTGGAACACCATCTAAGGACGACCATTCCACTAAAGTTTGGTAACAATTGACTCAGTTGTTTAAGTCAAGAAAATATTCAAAGTTTCCCAATCCTTCTTCTAATTTTAGTAATGACAGCCACAGGTGGTTGGCAGGGAGGATATGCTGAACCCCATTTTGGATGAGGACCATATAATTGCAACTAACTCAGAAATTTTAGACAAGAAAATTTTTGAGTGAAATTCCCATGTTAAATAAAGTTTGACAGGCCCTGCTGCCTTGAATGATTGTCAGAGATGCCACAATCAATTTTGGTAAAGGACCACCAAAGGACAATTTCACCAAAGTTTGGTTGCAATTGGCTCAGTTTCTGACAAGAAGACCCCATTGGGTCCTTTTTTAAATGAAGTTGCTCTGTATTGGCCATCTTGGCCAGCTGTTAAGGATATCAGACACAATTTTGGTAGATTACCATTCAAAGACTTTTCTATCAAAGTTTGGTTAAGACTCAACAGTTTTAGATAAGATTTTTTAAAATATTCCACCCCCTTTTTCAGCAATGGCAGACTTCTTGGAAGGCCGGTGGGGATTCCAGACACAATATTTGTAGTGGACCATCCAAGGCCAATGGACCGATTCAGAAATTCAACTTCCGTCCTCGTAAAACGCATTGCGCAATCACAGCGTCCTCGTAAATGACGTCTTACCCAATGAAAACCAACTAGAGCAATGACGTTCCAAGAATTGGTCTAAATTGGCTGAGTGGATTCAGAGGAGAGGATTTCTTGTAATTGCTGATAGAAAAGATGGGCAGACAACCAACTGATGATGGACACAAAGGGATGGCAAAAGCTCATAAATCTTTTTAGGCCAGGTACCTAAAAATCTATCTGAAAAGTTAAGTCAACCAATTACTTTCTTGAAAGCAAGTCCCAGAGTATATATCACTGTAAATGAAAAAGAATTTAGTGCATCTTAACTGAGAAAATATTTTTCCATTAAACTTAAAGTTATTTCAAATTAAACACCAGATGAAGTTAAAAATTTTATAACATATCACAATCAATGAAATTTTACATGAAGGTCAATGTTACAGCAGATATTTCCTTATTATATGTTTTAAACATATCATGGCTGAAATTTGACATCAAATGTTACAAAGATATATTTTCCTAATGCATAAAAGGAACAAGTATGCAACATTGTTTGAAAGACTAGAAACATCATTATTAATATACATTTGTACCGTGCATTAAAAATGGAATAGTATAGATTTGTAAATTCCTTGTTTTTTGTGGTTGGAGTACAGTTTCTGACATTCCTCCATATATCCTTTCATTTTCATAGTGTTGTGTATACAGAATATTTTCCTTTTTGACAAAACAAATTTTGGCAGGTTTCCATTTTTCTCTTTATCAGCAGTATAAAATGATACCAAGTCAGCACTAAAGAAATGAGGAAAGGGTTGCTGTCTTTTTGGGTTTATTCCACATAGAAGTTCAAAAGCTACAAACACTAAATTTATGTTCTCAGGAACAAAATAACAAAAAGTACAGCTTGGTGGGAATTTTACCAACCTGTCAATAACAGCAGAAAGGTGACAAATTATATCTTATGACTGGAATTTCAAGTTGATTTACATAGTATTAATCTTTTGAATGCAAGTAGGTAAATAATATTGGTGTATTAAATTCTAGAAACTTGAACATTGTTGGGATCATTAATTTTAAGCCAAAACAAAATCTACTTCCACACCAACCCTACAAAATGTAAAAAATACATCAGAAACTTGTGATGATTTATATTATCATTTGACAAGAAAACACAAAACAATTTCAAACTAATGTTTTTTTTTTGTCTGGAGGCAATAAACAGATAAACATTGTTTTGGCTTAGACAGTTAAACTGCTCAAAAAATGTTTCATCAAAAAAGTATTAAAAATTTCAAGACATTTAGCTAACTGACCAATGACAAAAATCATTGAATATAAAAATTTTCACAACCATGAACTGGATGCCCTTCTATTTAAAACAGAACAAAAGTTAGATTTTTGTTTTTTATTTCTTGGTAGCCAATAATTTCATTGTTTTTTCAAAATGAAGACACTAGATTGTTAAATTGACCTCAGAGAAAATCCCAATAAAGTTGGTGTCCAAGAAGAACAGTATTGCCTCTAGTATATTGACCAAGGAGACAAATAAATGAAATTAAGGAAATCTAATGCAGTAGTTGTAGTTTGTGACTTTCACACATTTTGAGACAGATATAGAAAGAGACAAACTGTGGAATTCTGAAATGTTTCTTATGCATAATTTGCTTTGGTATAAAATACTTTCATACAAAATAATACAAAATTACAAACACTGTGTAAAAAGGTGTTAATGTCTGAAAATATCTACGATGATTTTAGCAGAAATAAATTATCTAAAATCCAATCATCTGCCATGATAACAACTGTACAAGCTACAATCTAACATATTAACATAATACAACAATAAATAACACTATTACTCAATAAAACAGTTTTGATTTACACAATTGTTTCAAGCAGCCATCTTTAAGTTTCTTTGTTCTCAATAAGCACTGAGAACACCCAAAATAAAACCATCTGTTTCTTGAATATGTTTATGTTAAATTTGACAGGAAATGCAATATCTTGCCTGCTTTATAAAGAATCAGAATATACAAACATTACTGCCTACTTCTTTATACCTTTTTGGAAAATAAAAACTTCCAAATATGGAATTTAAAATAAATATGTTAGATGCAGCACTTTTCTGCGAGACTTAAGAAACAGAGAATTATTACCACTTCTTCTGATAAAAACTTCCTGGAATTTCATTGGAATGTATTTCAATCCACGTGTATGTTTGTCAATACTTTCCATTTATTTAATTATTTAAAACGGTTATTTTCAAAAAGAGTATTAAACCAATTACAAAAAATTATCTTTAACATAGACAAATTATAATAATTTGGTAATCCAATAGTTCAAATTTGTCTATTTACATTTTAAATTTACAAATAACAAAATTTCTCATAAAAATAAACAGATATTCAATAAACAATGACCGAGAAACTGTCAAGTACACTTTAATAAATTAACACATGACCTTCATTCAAGCTACAAGCAAAATGCAAAAAATTTACAAAAGGTCAAAAATTAAAAATTAACTCTTAATAGACTCTAGTTTACTATACAAAATAAATATATAAATATAATCAAAACAAAACAACATAAACCACATATAACAATTTGTCTGCATGTACATGTATAATGAAACAATAACTATGATATGTTTCTCCAGCTTTATTATCACCCAAACAATGCCATTATGGGGTAGGTAATATTTAAACAATCCATTCAGATATTTTTCTTCTCGGCATTCTATAACAATCAAATCTTCTTTAAATTTACACTGCATCAAAATAAAATAATGCGAGAGTGACAAATGGAAACAATCCAACATAGCATGATATAGAACAAAGTACTGACCTATTGAGATAAGTTTTAACTTTTTTCAAATCCTTTACTTTGTATATCTTTACATATCTTTTGTAGTATTTCACCTTTTCTGATTAAAATATGTTTAAGTAATGAGTGTTTTAATTCTCTCAAATTCACTTATTTAATGCGATATTAAGGATATATTGTAAAAACATAATTAAGCACTGCTATCAAAATGCAAATTAAATAATTGTTATTAACTGTCAGTCTCAGACAGATATTCCAACATAAATTACCTAAACATATTGCCAAAAATTATTAGAATTGCTCAAACACAATGTGCTCTACATTTTAAAATAAAAAATGGTATTTTATCTACAAATAAAACTGATTCAACATGTTTGATTTTAACTAAGAAGATATATAAAATTAATGTCTAATTAAAAATCCTAAATGCAATTGTTGTGGAACGTCTACTGTTTCTAGGGCAATACTCGATGGGTTGAATGGGAATGTTACTGGGAAAGTATATTTAGTGTCCATAAGTAGTGTGTTGTCAGACTCTTGTCGACCTTTCAATTTCTGCTGTATTTTTCTGATAAAACTAACTGGTACTCTTTCTTCAAATTCATCTACAGGTGTGTATAGGTTTAATATCTTCACAATCTGAAAACAGAGAAAAAATATTTCATTTTATACACAAGAGATCAAAGAATTAATTTTCCAACTTCAATACGTCACAACTTCATCTACATCATTTTCTGTTCAGTCTAGTTTGATGTTATAAGAGTGGAACCTGGTTGTGGATTGTCCAAAGTTCCAAGAGGTTTCATAATTTATATCTCAATGGAACGTACTTTTACTATTGATGCCTGGACACTTGTTGATACACATAACACAAACACAATTAATCTTATGTCTTTTTTTATACTAAATTGACCCAAAATTTCCTCAGACCCCTTTGATTTTCATTAACATGTTCTTTTTGTGAATATGTTGAAAAACGTGACCTTACTGTGCTTATTCAGACATGTATTTAAAGGACTTAAATATAACTTTGCATAAAAGTTTCAAGTCATTCCTTTCTTTTTTCATTAACCTGACACATTAACCTTACATGGTACAAACTGTAAAATTACTGGTTAATTTAAATATTGGAGCAATATCAGAAACATTTGATATTGAATTCTATCATGGTTTCAACCTCCCTGAGGAAAAGTAAGTTCTAACTAACTTGTAAGGTTCCTGAGGAAAAGGGGGGTAGTGAGTTCTAACTTGGTTGCTAGGTACCTGAGGAGTAGTTAGTTCTAACTTGGCTGCTAGGTACCTGGGGAGTAGTGAGTTCTAACTTGGCTGCTAGGTACCTGGGGAGTAGTGAGTTCTAACTTGGCTGCTAGGTACCTGGGGAGTAGTTAGTTCTAACTTGGCTGCTAGGTACCTGGGGAGTAGTGATTTCTAACTTGGTTGTTAGGTACCTGAGGAGAAGTTAGTTCTAACTAGTTCTTGGTTGCTAGGTATCTGGGGAGTAGTGAGTTCTAATTTGGCTGTTAAGTACCTAAGGAGAAGTGTTTTCTAACTTGCACATACCTGAGGAGTTGTGAGTTTAGAACACATTTCACATATACTGTCTACATCTGCATCTGTTTTCCTGGCTTGTAAAAGTTGGGAGGCTTGGGTGATTGGTTCTAATGCTGACAGGGCTCCAGATTCATGCAGTTTGTTGTCTCGCAACCACTGCTCTAAATGACTCAGGTTATATCTAAAAATAAAAACTCAAACATCATGCACAAGCCTAGATAAACCTTGATCTTGTTTCTAGTCTAGTTCAAACAGGTCATTCCAAACTGCTGCCAAGATATCAAGATAGGTCTTTTAAGGAAAATATAAAAAATAACTTCTTGACTCAAGCAATGATGTCATAAGGCATGGAAGTGTTTCAAACTTAATCAATTAAACTGAAGTGTGACATTGTACGTGCAGATTATGACTAAAGAGCAAATCTGGTTATGTGAAATTAAAGTGAAACTAGAAATAGTTTGAGCATGCTCACAAAGGTTCAGCACCTGCTTTGCTCTGGCATGTTGCCCATTATATCCCACCCTAAAACCTATTTTCAAAACACTGTAGGTGGGATAGAGGGCGTATAATCACATCAAATAAAATGAAAAATTCACACAATCTCTTAATTTTAAGTTCTACAAAGAATCTATCATGCAGAATAGTCTTCTCTGACACATTTCAATTACCAAAAGTCTTACCTTATTTGCATTCCCTTCGACCAATTGCACATGTCTTTACGTAGAAGGAGGTTGTTTAGTGCACCAGAGGCGATAAAATAATAAACCTGTCTAAATATTTGTTTGACTAATTCTGGATCTACAGCATGCTGGGCCAAAATCTGACAGTATTTGTTCATCTGTAAAATACAATACAAATTCACATGTTATATATCATAACACAGCCCATTTCAACCTGAAAATACAAATGCATTTTAAAAGATTGCTTGAGGGTTGATTAAGAAATAATTCATGGAAGCCTTAAGTTTGTTGATGATTTTAACATGGGCTGGAGTTGTTTTCACATTAATTTTACCCCGACGGTTAGCAACTGGAGCTGTCAAAATGTTTGGTTTAAGAGATAGTTTACAGTTAATCAAAAGGCAGCAAACTTATTTACACTTGTTACATTGAAGATTTATTTTAACTTTAATCAAAATTAGGATACTTTTCTAATCATAACTTAAAATTTATTCAATCTCACCAATTTCATCTGATCAAAACTGACCAATTTAAAACTTTAATAATTGTAGACCCCACCCCTGACACCAGAATTAGAACACCTCCTATTGATTTTAATGGTGATTCACAAAAATTATTGCAGGAGGGACAAAAACACTATTTTTAACAACCATGAAAATAGTTAAAGATTTGAATTCAAACCTTTGCAGAACAAATCAGTTTATTTCAAATCATAGAAATCTACTAATCTAAAGAATCTCTAGGCTTAACATAAATGGATTCTGGGAAATTTTGAGTGGAAAAAAAACAAACAACTAAGGTCAACAATATATGTTTTTCAAAAGACCAGAAACAAATTCTACTTCTTGTAAAACCAGTAGGTGACTTACAGCTTTAATTAAAGAATCAAGAGACAGTTCTTTGTCCTCTAGTTCTGTGGCATTACTAGAACTACGTCCCCTCATACCCTGGGGTTTGGATGCCGTCAGTCCAGCAATAGCTTCATGTTCTAATACTGCAGGTACTGAAATTACAGAAAACAATCATTATTGTAGAATTATTGGAACTCTGCCACCATAGATGCAGTCAGTCTAGCAATGCTTTATGTTTTACTACTGCTGGTAATGAAAGGGAGAAGTAGTAAACAAACTTTATGTCAATCGAATATGTCCTTGTACCAGTTGTCATTAAGTACATTACATTATGGTTCATATAAAGTTCGACGATAATGGCCTCAGAATTTATAATTTGTTATACAAATACAATGCAACTAAAATTATATCACGACAGCAATCTATATATAAAGTGGTACAGTAAGCACACAATAGTACAAGGTTTAAAAGGAATTCGAAGACACCAAAGGGGCAGACAGAAATCGATAAGTCGGAAGACAGACAAGACCATGGCCAACAAAATGAAACCAAAGACAAACATAGAACACACAACACTACACTGAAAA
>JARWCS010000042.1:962779-976829 GCA_034783895.1 Geukensia demissa | reverse complement strand
GAAGTTCTAATTTGGACTTCCAATGTTTTGGCCCCTAGCGTACCTGATGAAGGTTAATCCAGAAAAATGCTTTGTACACAGATAAATTGTTAAAAATCTAAATAAGGAACATTATTATAGTGAATATAAGCTTATAACAAACTGATAAATATGTTAATATTTCATTCTATGGAAATATGTCAAAGGCAAATGTTCAACAAATGATTATTGTTACCACAAAGTTTTAAAATTATAAGATATACAATTTATTAATTGCTTCCCAAGTGGATCATGATACGATTGTAGCACATAGGTGTTGAACAAAAAGTGTGGACACAGTAAAGTGCTAGACACAGTTATATAACTAAATCAATGATAATTTTGACCACTTTATCCAAAAACCCAGAGTAATTTTTGTTGCATCTCTCATAAGGAATATTTAAAAAAAACTGTCAAAATCTAATGAAAAATAAAAAATTTCCATAGTATGTGAAATTGACTTTTTAACTTAAAGCCCAAATTAATACCAACCTTTATCTAGTACCAAAAATTAATGTCCAAAAATGTAAAAAGATACAGTTTACTTGAACAAAAGTTATCACGCACAAGACAAACCTGTCTACAGACACAAATGCCAATATTTACAATGATAGTACCATACCAAAATACAACCAAAATTTTTTGCAGTCATATAAAAATTATAAATGGGTAGACATTAAATGCAAAATAAGCAATAAATGTTGCTAGGCAACTCAATTATTTTTGAGAAAATTGCAGTTGACTATTTGGGAGGATCTCTCTAAATTTTCCATAGAATTAATTAGGATTTCATGAAATCTTGAAAGATAATTATTTAAGATTTCATAAAATCCCTGGGGGCAAACTGTACAATAATTAATGTATTCAAATGAATACAATCTTGGAAGTTTGCAAATCTAACCGAGAGCCTGCAGTACAACTTTCTCATCTCTTTCAATATTTTTATACCATTAATGAGGTTTTTGACAAGTGCTGCTTCATCCTCCTTGCGATATTCCAGCATGCCCATGTAATTCCTCTCCCTGTGTTTGATGGTAGCCACATTCTCCATGTTTGTCTGTGTATCATCCTTGTCCATTTCAGCAGCAATCTCTGCAGCTAAAAGAAACAAAACATCAACATTACAAACTTAACCATAGTTTGCAAAGAAATCATTAAATTACTATTTGAATGATCTTTTCACAAAATCAGGGGTGGTGATTGGGGGGCTAATAGGATGCTTATTATACAAGTTCTTTATTATAGAATCAAAACTTCAAATGCCAAATCATTTCTAAAGTTTTTGTACACAAAAAGAAAATGCAGAGAATATGCCATTAAATAAACTTACTACTCTCAATGTACTTGTATCTACCTTCAATATCTCACCTGTGACTTTAACCATTAAATGACTGTCAACCCCCAGTATTTGTGTTAAATAAATTGATCAAATTATGTTGCCATAATTAAATATTACCTTCTCCATCTTTGAGACGTTTTGCGTATGTTTTCAGCATCTTTTTCAGCTTGCGTATTTGGTCCTGATTTTTGTCCAGAGATTCTCTGAGATCCTGATAAAAACAAAGAGTTCATGCATATTTTAAGATAAATACTATTCGGAAATAAATGTCTGCATAGAATTTTGTGAATTTTAAACTATTGACTATTACATCATTAATTATGGAGAGAATAAACCAGGGTCTGGAATAAATGCTGGAAAGCCCACATAAATTTCCAAAACCTTTTAATAAATGGTACTTCTAGAGGCTAGATGTTTATGTTGTTTCTAGAAATGTTATCTGCAAAAGCATCTCTCAGAACTTAGTTATTATCATTTGAAAATTATTTACATCCAATTAAATTTCCTACCCTATAATATAAAAAAGCTCTTTACACAAATTACTACTTTTTGAGAGTTTGCAATAACATAGGGAAATGGAACAGCGTTCTGAAAACCCCCACCAATAGGGCATTGTGAAACAAGATTTTGGATGACAAAAATATAAGAATTCAAGTGAAAACACAGCAAAGCTTTCAAGACTAAGATACAAGCCCTAACAAGGACATTTATTCAATTTTCTAAGTGATTAAGGGGCATAACTCCTGCAAAAATATCCCCCTGTACTAATCTTGGAACTTCCTTAAGGTATCTTTGAGTTAAAGCTATTGTATAAATATTACCCGAATCAGATGAGTAATAAATTAGCTAGAGCGCTTACAAGGCGGAGGGACGCACGGACACACCGACCCACAGACATATGCACGGACGGACGGCCAGTATTACCATATCCCCTGCACCATGTTGCGGCAAGGTACAAAAATGTGATACAGTTTTAAAGTTTTTAGATATCAGAACACCTTTGTTGATCAAAATAGAGATGAAGATGCTAATTTCATTCCAATTGTATTCTTATAATCCGTGGTAATATATAGTTTTCACGACAAGTGGGGGCTGTATATTGCAGGTTATCAACTCAAGATAATGAGATTTAAAAAGGGAAGTTCAACTCCCATGTATTAAGAAGCCTGTATTTAAGTTCACTGTGTATATTTGGCCTATTTGTTGTGTGAAAGTATGTGCTGAACAAAATGTAGATATTCACTTGTATGTGACATTATCAGTTGCTATACAACAAGTTAAAATCAACATGAATTCACAAGATAAAAAATTAAAGCTATATGAAAGGTTAAACTGCAAAGCATATACACACCAAATTTTCTGATGTCAGACGTGTAATTTCATGTTGCATGGTGGCCTCAATCTTCGCCTCCGGACCAAGTTGTAGATTCTGTAAATAGAGATAACCACAGAATAAATGCAAAATTTCTAAAAATCATGCTTACATGATTACGGTAGCCCCCACAATGTTACATCAAATTTTCATTATAAAATAAATAAATTTGACTATCAATGCCTTGGACATGTAAGGTAATAGGGTAGTCTTATTAACTGTACTTCAATCACATTTATTTAATTACGGGTCAATTTTTGACTGTAAATGATCTTTGGTGAAAAATATTATCTATGAACTATGATTTCTACTAGTTTGTGTACCAGGTTATAGGTTATAATATGTGAACAAACAAGAAACACATCTAGCTCTACAACGAAGACCAAGAAAGACTGGTCCTCTTTAACAAAATGTTTTATTTTATACACAAAGTTTTAAGTTAATTTGTTCAACTTAAGCATTTCAGCTTGAAAGTTTGTTTCCCCAAAAGATACTACAGCAGTGATACCCCTGTCAAATATGATAATGTAGGACTAGATTTTTTATTCTACACACAAAAGTGCATTGAAAGAACACATGTATAAACTGAGGGTCTTTCTCAGTCCAAGTTTAAAGCTTCCATACAAATACAACTTGTCCCATTCCAAAATACCATGCTTACATGTATAAAATAACTCATGTGCACAGAACATTGTTCTCTACATGTCAAAAATATCAAGCATATACCAGAGTAAGTGAAATAAATATATCTCTAAAATCTTACATAGAAATAAAGCACAGATTTTTCTAAGATAGATATATTTCAGCAAATTATTTTAAGAGAAATCAAACTTAATTTTTTTATATTATATCCATGAACTTTAAACTCATTGGTCAAAATTATATATTTTAAATCATTCAATTACAGCAGTTCTATGTTAAAAACTGACTGCTTTATAGTTCTATATGGTCAGGGTTGCCATTCTTTTTCACTTTTGAAATTCAAGGGTTTTTCAAGGAATTTTCCTTGGTTTTCAAGGATATATCCTAATGAGAAGTTGCCGACATTTTTTAAAAATAGATTTGCTTCAAACGTTTCAAAGACCCAAATTGGCAAAGGTCAGATCGTCACTTATTTCTCTCCCCCAAAAATGTTCATAAAATACCATTTTATTGTTACTTGGGGAATAACATTTGTGGGATGAAACAATACTACTGTACCGAAGTTTAATTCAACTTCCGCGATTTCGGGTTCAAGGATCTTTCACAGATTTTTTCTATTTTTCTTGTTTTCCCAGACATTTTCCAACCGGGAACACCTTTTATTGAATTCCCGGCCTTCCCCCGTTTTCCCAGGTGCTTGGCAACCCTGTATGGTGCAAGTTTCATTCAAATCAGCCAAGCAAAATTGAAAACAAGTATCCTGGATAACATCTTTAACTGAGATTTTCTTTTAACTGTTTGGTTCGTTTCTGGTCAACAAGACATAAGGTAATATTTGTGTTGTTAAATGAAACCAAAACATTAGAGTTTGACATTTGCTATCCTGCCTATTAATAATTCTGATAGATTCTTCTTTTGTTTATTGTGGCGATTCAGATGACAACGAAGGCTAAAGTCAAAGAAAGATATATTAAACATTTATTTGGTCATGGGGTGTAACAAATCAAGATGCATAACCATAATTTTAGTAGAATCTGGATTAGTATAAAGATATATAACATGAATCAAGGAATTATTCAAAAAGATCTTGATTAGCTCTGAAATAAGTTAACGTTCATTCTCCATTTTAGAATAATCCCTATCAAAATTTTTTGGACAAATAATTAAATAAAATCCTCACAAATTTCTATGAATTATGTAGGTAGATAAGTGAAAATAGTTTCTTATTTACGAAAAAATTTCCAAAAAAAGTAAATTAAAATTAAAATAAGATAACAATGTTTTTATGGCATAACGATTTTGCTTTAGTCCTATCTAAATAGAAAAATAAAAAGTTTTAGCACATGTGATATTTCTTTTCTAAGCTGTGAAAGAATTCATGAAGAGCTAAGTGCACTGAAATACAAAGGGATATAAAATAATTCACACATATGAACTTGTTGATTTGTAAACATGTACTGATTCACACACTTAAGCAATAACAAGTCAACATTCCAAGACATTTTGAATAATTCCTGTTACCAAGGATACCTACACGTGTAATACTGTTATGCTGAAACAAAGATGGCCACCAGTAATACTATTAAATAACTAAATCAGCCAATTACCAAATATAATTTTGAAAATAAAGCCCCGTCCTCATTAAATGCAGAAAACAGATAGTTTCTTCCTTAAGCAGATACAATATACATAATGTAATAAATTTTATGGTATCTTTGCTGTTCATGTGTTGTTTTGTTTTGCTAATCAGTGCTAACTTTACCTATGGTATCTGATTTTTATTTGTTGTATCCAATATATGATTTTTTTATCAGTTCTTATTTTAATATTTCTGCAAAAAAGTAACTTTTGGTATTTGTCTTTAAATTTTTGTATATTGTTTCATATGACAATAATTGTCAAACAATAAAGAAACCTACATGACCTTTATGTGAGCTAAAAAAGATATTTTGTAGAGGTCCACTTAAGGACCTTTCCACCAATTTGGTCTCTAATAGTCAAGTAAGTTTATGGGAGAATATAAATGTAATTGGGTGGACGCCCACTGATAGGTGCTGTAGGATTCTGGTTTAACCTGAGTTTGGTGTAAACAGGTTTCCAGTTCAGCCAGGATTTCAGTTAAGACAGATTTCCCTGTAACAAATTTTGCAGGCCAAATCAATAAACAGGTTCCTGTTTACCTAATGCAGGTGTTAATTTTTAATAGGTGTTTGTATGTTAAGAAAAAATAATAGAGTTGCCCTTGCAAACCTGTTGAATAATTTTCTGCTGTTTTTCATTTTCTTCTTTCAGACTTTTGAGTTGTTTTTTCAGGTCTGCCTCCTTTTTCTTTGAGTCTTTTTCTGTCTTCTGTAATTGGTTTTCCAATAACCTGCATTAAAAAAAAAATCAATTCCATCAAACTGAAGATCTTTCATAGTACAAACTTAGTACAAGCATAAATAAACTGTAAATACATGTACATGTAATATGTCTAAAAAGTTGTATTGTATTCTAAGGTGAAGGTCACTGTGATGTTGATGGTTAAAATTTTATGTTAATAAAACCTCCTACCAAATTTCTGAAAATAGACCAGTGAGTACAGGAATATTAATGGGAAATGGCATATGGGACCTGTAGAATTTTAGATTTGACTGTCATTTGGTGGATAGCTGTCTAGTGGATAATAATGCCACATCTCCTATTTTTATATAAAGGGTGATTTTGATGTTCTTTTTTTAAGGAAAACAAAGATTTATGTTGGCAAGACAGAAGAATTTTTTTTGTAACCAGCCATCTACAAACTTACTCCTCACAAATCTCACACATCAGAACATAAGGAGCTGTATCAGGACACATTGTACTTTTATCTGCAGTTATAATTCGCTCAATTCTTAATTGTCCCAGACATTCAGGACAACCACATATTGAACCTGAATCTAAATCATCTAACTCATTGTGGCAACTGATATAATGGAGATCTTCTTCCTCAAAAACTTCTTCAGGGTCTGGAACTTCAATATTTTCAACTTCTGTTTCACCTCTATGAAAATGTCCAATTTGTATATTTTGCAATTCTTTTTCATTCAAAGTAAATTCTGATGAGATTGTTTCACCAAATCCTGATTCTGGTTGGGAACATCTCAAACTAGATTCATGTGTGAAGATGTCATCTTGTTCATTGTCTGAGCATGTTAAGTAGGCCACATCGTCTGCAGAAATGTTTCCGTCAACTGCTGGAAAATCCTGTTCTCCAGAATGTTTTTCATTAAATAAATCATCCTCTGTTGAAAAAGAATCATTATGTAAGTGATGTTCTTTGTCTTTGATTTCGGTATGATCATTTGAATGTAACTGAGTATTGGTTTCAGAAGAGCATTTTACGTCACAGGAATCTTCCTCTTCTATAGATGATAAGAAACAAGCTAGCTGGAGGTTTTCTTTTGATTGATATGTTTGATGAAAAAATGAAGAAGTATGATACTCAGCAACAACTTCTTTGCCCTCTTCATTGAACTGAACACAATTGGCTTTTATAGGATCATGTGACTTAGTCACATGATCTTGAACACAGTCATCACATATTATATTGTCACATGGAAACTTGTGACCCTCCTGATTGTCAAATGATGATGAGTGAACATAAGGCTGATTAGAAGCACCAGAAATATGCATTTCAATATTGTTCTCTTGACAATAAGCACATAGTGGAAGACTATTATCAGTCTCTGGTGGCAATTTATTGCAATAACAATTTTCCAGTTTAGTTGTGTCTTTTGGCAACTGTGTAAGTATAGTATTTGGCAAATCTGATAGTAATTTTTGATTGTCATTTTCAGTAATAACACTTTTGTCACCAGCGAACTCACTATGATCTCTATTATGTACATTTTTTTCAGAACAATCATTCTTTAGTCCATTATTATCTATTTCCTCTGTAAAGTCATTCTCCAAGATATCATTCACATTATTAACCTCTAAGTGAAAGCTCTCAATATCCACATTATCATGAATATCATTACTAACATGATTATGATCAGAATTCCTGTCATTTTGACTATTGAGATAATCATTATCATGATTTGTTTTTAAATCTGTGTCTTCACTGCCAGTTTTTCCCACACTCTCATTATAATCAGATTGATCATAGTTTTTATTTACTACCTCAAATTTACCATTATCAGGTATCAAGTTACAATCATTCTCCAGTTTATCACTAATATCATAGTTATCTCTAATATCATGTTTACCATGATCAGGGAATAGAGCACGTACAACTTGACAGTTATTGTGACAGAAAAATTTTTGACCTGATTTATCATTAACATGTGATTCTTTATCTATAGTACTATTCCTCTCTACACATTGACATGTTTCAACAGAATCAGTATCTGTAAAAATGGGTGACTTTTGCATTTCAGATTTCTCATCATTTTCTAACATTTCAGAAATATTTCCTTCTACATTATCAATCGATGTAAATAAATTATAATGTGAATATTTTCCTTTAGTATTGTTTTCAATTTCTAAATAATTATTATTTTCGAACATTTCCTTAGTCAAATTTTCCATGGATTCTATTGTATCTAAATCATTCAATGTGTTTTCAATATTACGATACTGCAAACTGTTGTCACTAGTAATATTATCAGGAAATTTCGTTTTACTTTCACTAGACTCCGTCAAATTGTCCCCATGTGCTGTATGAGTGTCGACAAGTACTTCAGAAAATTCACCACAATTATCCCTGGGTTCCTGGTCACTGTTTGTGTCTGTACACTCTGTATCATCATCAGTGAAAACTGCACCACTATTGTCAATTCCTTCTAAATCAGGTTCTACTTTCTTCTTTTTTATTAACTTCACAGTCTCACCTGAAACAGTTTCCAGATTTTCACTAGTCAATATGACTTTAGCATCATCTTCAATGATTTCACCATCTATATGACATCTTTCTATATTATTATTTTCATGAGTAGCATTGCTAGAATCTACTTCAACTATTTTATTAATTGTATAACTTCCACTAGTGTTGCTAGGCAGATCAGTGGATTCACCTGACAGAACATCTTTTTCATGGGTAAAACTGGAATTTTCATTTGTATTCTGTGATTGGTTGTCATTTTCTTCCAAATCCTTCATACTAGAATTATCATTGGTTGTCTCTGTCACATGGCTTTCATTGATCCCTGAGTCAGCTGATTTAAGGTCCTCATCACATTGGTCACATGACAGAACTTGAGAAACTCTTGTTTTCACTGATTCATCAAAAGTCCAAAATCCACTTGTCTCATTCAATAAATCTAAATATTCCACTGACATGGCATTGTTTCCAATCACTGGAGTTACTTTTTTGTTGTTCCACACTGTACTTTTTCTTGTGGAGTAATTTGAGGTGTGTGATTTGTCTTCATCATCATCTGATTGGTTGTCACAGGAAGATGAAGTTGTGCCCATTTTTGATCTTTGATCCTCTGGTTCCTGTTCAACCTCTGTTTCTGCTGAAATATAAATTAGATTGTTGGTTAGTATTGATTTTTAAAAACATGCTTTTGTAAATTTATTTTTACAAAGTATACTTTCATCATTTACTTTTGTTAAACAAATTACAGATAGTGGATAGAAGATCAAAGACAAAAAAAAGATTTCCAATTCTTTTTTCACCAGTTATCTTAAAGAAGTCTTTGTTGAAGGCCTTGTAGGGACCTCTAGATTTATAAATTCCTCTGTTTTTCTCATGGTTGGAGTGCAGTCTCTCTGACATTTAGCCCATATCTTTTCATTTTCATATTGAATATAGCCCTTCAATAAGCTACTGTTTCACATGGGAATGTCCATCTTTTCTAGGTGGGCAATTATACATGCATAACTTCTTGCCAACTTATAAAATATCAATGCTACATGTATTCAATATGAGTTCAATTTATGGATAAATCAAACTTATAATTACCCATCTGACTGTTAAGTTGAAAAAAATTTCCTTAAAGACAAGTATACTGATATATATTTGTTCTCATTCAATAAAATCTGTGTCAAGGATGTGTATTACAATACAATACATGGAAAGCAACATGTCAGCACAGTTATTACAAACTTTCTTTTGATGTGCAGTCAAAATCAACTTAATGTCAAACTGGGAGAATATTATGTAATTTTATTTTGCTTAAGTTCATATAACCTTGAAATTTAAAAAAAAACAGTTTGATATATCCATATTAAATTTTATTGTAGTCACTTTACAGATCTGTCGTTTTTGTTGATTTTATTTTATATATTGGTGTGGCTGTTTCTATACCTATTTCATTGTAAGGTTCTGTTTTACATGTAGTGGTTGAGCTACATCCATATTTGTTGATAGATATATACGTCCAAATATGGCCCTGTATTGGTGTATTTTACACAGCAATCAAAGATATTTCAGAAATAACAAGGGTATTAAAGATGAACGTGGCATTCATTCAATACTGGTACAAAAAATGATGATTTGACCCAGTGACCCTGACCTTTAAGATCTTAAAAATCTCTTACTGAGGACTTAAGTAAAAGTATGTACCAGATTATAGTGTTCATTACGATGCAATTTTCTTTGAAGAAACAAGACATATGCCTGTCTCAAAGACCCAAGCTGAAATATCATTTCTTATTTCACTGGGCTAAAGCTCTCAGGAAAACCTAATAAGAAATAACTGTATGTTGGTGCTTAAGTCTAATATTTATATTTCTCAGATACAAATATCAAAAGAGTTTCATTGTTTATGACCTTCAATGAGAAAAAAACATCTTGAATGAACATAATTTTGCAAGAAATCATGGTAAGGCTTATATTCTGCAAGATGGACAATATATTTAAAACTTACAAATTCATGAGTAATAATTTTCCCACATGGTAACAACAGCACAAATTTGTTACACATACATAGTATTTGAAGTATCTGTGTGTTTATACAATGTTTAGCACATAAAGCTTTAAACACAAACACAATTCTTCAGAATTGTATAAAACTTGTCAAATGTTTGAAGAAATGATTAACTAGGTCATAATCTTAGTAAATCTGTGTTTCTGTTATCAAAAATGTAAAACAACACTTTTGTAGAATAAATAAAGAAATGACTGACTATCATTGTATAATTTGAATCATTAAATGAAAAGAATAAAAGAGTTACCAAAAATACTGAGTACTACAGAAATCAACAGCCAACAAACTGACTTAATTGGTATTTTTTACATATAAAGTATGACAAAATGTCCAGCAGAACTAAGGCCATATTACACTTGATCCACCGGGCCATAAAAATTCACTAAGACCTTGTGATATGATATCAATATTCATTCAACAAAGCAGAGATTTGTCAAATCAATCTAAAAATAAACTTACAAGAAATCAGATGTTAAATAATGTTCAACCATCATTAATGTCTATTATTTAACATCGTTAATGGCTATGTTATATATTTTATGTATTGATGATTGTACTTTACTTTCTCACAAATTTGATTGTTATCATTTATACCAAAAATAAAAATGATCTTCTGTCCTATAATTCAAATTGTTTTCTTAAGATTTCATAGAAAAATTTTGTAGACCATAATCCATTTCACTATACTCGTGTAGTTTTAACCATATTTAACACTAACTTTAAAATGGACAAGACTTCCATTTGAACCCCCTTTCTATATATATTTTACTAATTCAATCCAACAGGGGGTTGAAATGGAAGTCTTTCCTTTAAATGACCCCCCTCTCCACCCCAAAAATTAAAAAAAATGAAAACAAAAATAAGTATTGAACTCACCAAACAGCAAAACTGAAACATCCATTTTACTTAAGTATTGATGTTGTCCTATTTAGAAGTTAAACACAGTGTTTTGTATGTGCTAGGTAAAAGTGTCACAGTAAACTCCACTTTTTTCAAGGAAGAGAGACATTTTATAGCCCACTCACTACTTGTATACTTTTTATTTACTCATGTACATATCACTGTGATTAAGAAGGAAGTCGGCCAAATTTTGCTTTTACATTCTATCATGTAGTAAATCACATCTTAATTCAAATGAGATAATCTTCAGTTATTTTTTTACAATTTTCCATGTTCATTTATACACAAAATTTAATTACAGTAGAGAATCAATGATTTTCTGTTAATTTTATTATGAAACAATGTTATTATTCTCATTAACGGTAAAAACTCCATCAAAGAAAGTTTTTGGTGTTTCTCAGCTAATTATAAGTCTCCAACTGTTAATAAAACTTTGTTGCTACAGACTTTTGAAATCCATGACAAGAAATTAGGCAGACTTCAGGTTACAAATTACGTATTCCAAGTCCTTATATATCATGTAACAGTTTTTCTATTCAAGTCTCCAGTAAAGATTTAAACAGTCAACAGGTAAAGAGGACAGCTTATAGACACAGATGATTTATACACCTTGAAATATTTTATCTTCATTTAGAAATGTGATTTTTAAACATCACGTAAGATTTATGTTGTGTATAATATTAAGATTTCTTGAATAGAAAAATGTCCCTTTAAAAAACAAAAACTTCCTCCACAATCAAGCTTTACATATTGAAATCCATGAGGTGGTTAATTCAATAGTCATCCATATCTAATTTAAGTGACTCCTACCAAAAACTAGGGAGACATGCAGGGAATTACACCTAACAAGTCCACTAGTTTACATCATTATTTTACCAAATTCCTTTAAATAGTACTGTCCCCCCACTGTCCAACATTGATGAGCAGGATTTTTAATGTGCTAGCTAAGAAAGCAACAGTCTGCAGGAAGACATGTCACCTACCTTAACACATTATTCTGAATATTGCCAACCAGTCTTTGCTCTTACTTTGAAATGCCATTTGTTTGAGGTATAGGTATCAAATATGGAGATTCTTCAGCACTTAGTTAACTGACTGAATACTGCTTAGTGTAATCGTGTCCAGGAGTAATTATTACATGCATATTCAGGATGAGCATGTGTTAATGAGTGATAATGAATGAACCCTGCTTTGTAAAAAACAACACTCTGAGCCAGATTTTTAATGTGCTAAGTAACAAAAGCAACAGTCCTCAGGAAGACATGCCACATTATATAGTCATGTTATTCTGACTCGACCAGTCCTTGCTCTCACCCCGAAATCCTGTGTGCCTAGTTGAGAAGCAGCAAAACCAATTTTATGCCTTTGGTTTGACCCAGCCAGGTATTCACCACAACCCTCAGCCCTCAGGGTAAGCATGCTAACCATTACCCTGATAGTGGTTGTATATTTTGAAATTCCTGGATATTAAGTACATTGTACATGTATTTTTGTCCAAATCATTCTAAACCATAAGAGATAGTTTTAATGATGGCCAATCCATGATCTTATTTTGGACTTGATAATGTCTTTAAAAGTGACAAATTTTCAACAATTTACCTATGTAAAGAACATAAACTTACTTAATGTTCATTTTGTCACCACATCAATGGAGATATGTAATAATTAACACATGAATGCCAGGTGAGTGAAACTCACCTTCAAGCCAAAATCTCAATCAGCAATTAAAATTTACAGATAAATTATAGCGATCAATTATGCAAGAGGTTGTTCATTACAAGTTCCTGACAAGGTTAATGATATACATTTAAATCTTCTTTTGACAGAAATTGAAAGAAAATTATCAAACAACTTAAGAGTTTCTTTTTTCTACAGTAGGTTTGAAATATTTAAGTCAAACTAAAAAGCTGAAATCCTCTTTTTAATCTTCTGAGATTTGGATATATTAGTTTTAAATCACAATTAATCCTACAAAGAACTAGAGGCCCATTTGGGCCCTAAAATGCCTAAAATTAAAATTAACCTATTTGATCAGATCCTAACAAGTCAATATGTCATGTATGTATTCAACAGACATTATTTCTTATAAAATGTTAATAATGACTTAATCATTTGTATGTCTTGTGGTGACCTTCATATTAGACCTTCTATAAAGAAAATAAAAGCCAACAACCCATATCAGGGTCAAAGCATCTGTTTGCATCAAAATGCTGCAGTTCAAATTTCAAGCAATCCATGTACCAATGAAAACTCCTGCATGAAGAAATACCTTTAACCTAAACCATACCCTCCATTAAAAACATGAAACTTTTCTAAGAAATGAACCTTAGACTCCAAGGTCAGAGCAAAAAAGTGCATTAGTCCACCATATAAAGAAGTATTTTTCTATGTACATAGTAACTCTTTTTCATGATAATCTCCAACATCAATCTTAACCTGTATATTAGAACAATGTAATTCTAGTTAATGACGCTTGACCCCAAAATCACATAATCAGTTTTACATCAAAATCATACAGTTCATATTATCAAACATGTATATTATTACTGGAGACTTAAATATCATTTACAACAAAGATGTACAAACATGTAAAAGCTTTATGAAAAATGGATCAAAATATTGTCCCTCTTCCAAAACTGTCTGGCCAGAGTGTCGAAAATTCATAAACATCATGATACTAATGCTGCACATTGACATGTGAAAGGTGAACAATTGGCAAACAAACATTTCCACAGGGGTGGACACAATGATTATTTTGACCAACACTATCCCCAAAACTGGCATACTTTTTGTTAAACTGCATGTACATAAGGAATGATTTGGAAATTCTCCATTCAAGATCAGATAAAAAAATTAAAAAATTTCATATCATATGTGATATTG
>JARWCS010000042.1:936157-947589 GCA_034783895.1 Geukensia demissa | reverse complement strand
GCCCCTTTAGCAGGGGTTCTACCTGCAGGCGGAGAAACCGAACGGCCTACTTCTATACCCCGGCCGCCCTCGGGGGTTGGTCGTAGTGGAAAGAACGGAAATGCTCACTTCAAGCGCATTATCAAAGTATTTGATGTAAGTCAACAATAATTACGTATTGGACTAATCCATCCAAATTGTTGTGGGTGTTTAGAAATCCCTTCACGACCATTTATTTATTTTTAGCATATTACTGATATTTTCTGCAACTTAATGAGTGCTTAAATTTTGCACCTTATTGCAAGAAATGGTGTAAGAAAGAAAATGCCGATAAAAAATCACTTGATGCTTTTCTCAATAAATGCAAATCCATTGTAAATATCCGAATTACAATGTATTACCCGAAAAAGAGGTTTGCTTCCTACCATACAGACCTTCAAGGGAGGCCCAGTCTAGGAGTCTGCAATAATACAATAGTTATTCTGAAACTGGCAGTGGATTTTGAGGTTTTGATAGTAAAATTAACGATGCGGTCTGGCAGAAATTGTCTAAGTTTGACGGATTATTTACACGTGCTGCGTTATAATTTGTAGTGCAAAAGCAGTGACTTTGTCGAAAAAAAGCCGAAATATAGCTGTCTTGAAAGACAGTAGACAAGAAATTCTTTGATTACCAGAGCTTTGTTAAGATTAGAGAAAGTCCAATGTTTTTTTTTATCGAAACTGCCGAAAAATCAGCCATAGCTTCTATATTTGAAAGATATCGTAATTACAATAATTGTGCATTGTTTCAAATACCAGAAACTTAACAGTAATGCTATAATAGTTCCAAATTTGCTGATTAAAAAGGAAAAAATCAAAATTAAATTTTATTTTTGAATTCCATTTCCCAAAACGCTCTCATTGTTAAAAATTGTCAGATAAAATATAGTTATGTTAAGATCAAGGTCATCAGTATCATTTCTAATATTTCCGGTGCTAAAGGTTATCATCCTTAACAAGTCAAAATTGAAAAAAGGACTGTTTCTTTAGGGCAAGGTAGGCTGTCCCATGTGCAGTTAACTTCTGATGATATGATTGCCAACATGTATTTGCATGGAAGGTGATGCCTTTTCCAATCCATGCATTGGCAACTCTGGCCGTCATCAAAATTTACCTGATAGAAAAATTTCTTGTACTTTTGATGTAACATATCCCACTTCTTAGTACTCCATGGATATGCACGAATCAAGTGTTCTGGACTTGTTCCAGGTGTTCTGTTCCGAACAAGAATCCGAGTAGTTCTGGACAGGAAGTAGAAATCCAAAATGGTGGACAAAAGAATAAACCAAGTGGCAGCGTTAACTGTTTTGGACGATCTGCTGGAGGAGGACCATTCTGATGAGGAAAATGAATCGGAAATAACTTCCGCTGGCTTATGTGAAGTGTTAGCATTGTAGGTCATATAAAGATGCTTACTATTTCTTTAAAAAAGGCAATTATCAGTTGAGGATTTTGTATATTAACACTTGATTTTTCTTTAATATGAAAGAAAGATGATTGTATGCTTATTTATTACCGGTATGCCATCTAGAAGGCACATATCTTTTAGTCCTTGAAAGTCGTGGTGGGGCTGTTTTGGGGTTTGAAAAAAAAGTGTGACCTATGACTATTTTCTACATATATAAATAGAACAGCTCCTCTCTCAAACAGCCACAGTGTGGATTCCACCCTTGTTGAAGGCCTTACGGAGACCTCTAGCTTCCTAATTGAGTTCTGTAGGGTGGATGGAGTGTGGTCTCCGATACATTTATGCCATATCTTCTTTTTTTATCCAAATTTCCCCAAAGGGACTGCTCTTATTTGTTCTTATATATATTGACCAGAATCCAAAGGGCCCTAAAAACAAATATGTGAAACTATTTAAAAAAACGATGGTCAACCTAAACTTTTGAAAGTTGTATTTCAACAGATTTGATGATTGTTAAGTTTGCCATGTCAAAAATAAAAAAACTTATCTGCTGTACATGCAAGTTACAATGTATATACCTGCATATAGCTTATTAATATGTCTAGATTAATTGTGCGTCTATAATTGCAGCATATTCATGAATACTGGTTGGAGACATTTGTATTTACAATTGAATCGTGCAGATGCTGTGCCTTGACTCATGATTTAAACACTTACATTTGAACTTTTCTCTTTTTTCAGACCATCCCCAAGAGCCAAAGTTTTTGGATACGTTGAAACAGTAGTTCCCAATTATTTGGATTCTGTTTTCAAACGTTTATTTCGCATGTCAAGATCTGTTTCTCAACAGCTTGTTGACTACCTGAGTGAAGTTCCTGAACTAAACATCAAAGGGCCTGGCGGTCTTGAACCGATTCCTGTAGAGAAGAAAATCATGGTAACCTTATGGTATCTTGGAAGCCTAGAGACTATTAATAAAATTGCAGACAGATTTGGAATGGGTGAGGCCTCCGTGATAGATTGTCGGGATACTGTCATCTTGTCAAATTTGAAATACTTGAAGCATAGATTCATTCGATGGCCAAACATACAAGAAATGCAGACAGAGGCACAAACATTTGCTCAAAGGAATGGTTTTCCAGATGTAGTAGGTGCTCTAGATGGCACACATATCAAAATAAGTAAACCTAAAATGCACCCCCAAAGATACTTTAATAGGAAACATTTCTACTCTCTCCAACTACAAGCTGTATGCTTGCACAATATGCTATTTTCCCATGTCTTCACTGGATATCCTGGAAGTGTCCATGATTCACGTGTTTTAAGACAATCAGACTTATGGGAAGATGGATTACAACTATGTAACTATAATTATCATTTGTTAGGAGATGGTGCATATCCGATACGTAGGTGGCTGCTTACTCCCTTCAGAGACAATGGGCATTTAACACCTCAAGAAAAAAAGTACAATACATATCACTCGTCAAATCGTGTTGTAATCGAAAGATCCTTCGCTCTTCTCAAAGGAAGATATTGTCGTCTGCAGTTCATTAACACTAAAACTATAGAATTAGCTGTTGACATTATTGTAGCCTGTTGTGTGTTACATAACATATGTATTATACAGGGAGATGACATCACTGATCTACTGAACAATGATGACGAGAATGACGATGATGTACAACTACCAGCACCAATATTAGAACAGGAGGCTGAGGGAATCATTAAAAGAAACCTTATTGCCAGAAATCTTAATTAAATAAACAAGATAATTAACAATAAATGTTTACTTCTTTTAGTGAAATAACCCACACAATAAACATTTCAAGTAAAAACTAAAAACATAGTAAAATGAACAAATTATAGCAATAACAATTTAAGTGAAAAACAAAACATGTAAAAAAACATAATAAAATTAACATGAGCAAAAATAATGTAACATTTTAATTATTAAAAAAAAACCAACATTTAGAGTACATTTATAATTAAATACATGAAATACACATTTACACACCCTCAGGAAGTCCTCAGGAAGTGGTGCTATCTGCTCCTTGGTAAGCTGATCCTATGAGAACCATTAGTGGATTATCTCCCTGAACCAAGTTACTGTAGCTATATGTATGATTAAAGGGAAGCTAATTTAAACTACCATATCAAAAGAGTTTATTGATATACTTATTTTAATTATCTTCCCTTTAACTATTTACAGCTTAATACTTGGTTCAGGGAGATAGTTCACAAATGTCTCTCATTGTTGTCCCAATACACAATGATAATATTGCTGTGGAAAAGTATACTGAGTGACAAAATGAATATGCCTTTATTTAGCTGCTCAGTATACTTTTCCATGGTAATATGATCATTGTGTATTGGGGTAACAAAAGGATCAGCCAATCACGGAGCAGATAGCACCACATTCTGATTATCACTGTAAAGGGTTTGATTTAGAGTACACAAATGAAAAATTCCAAGAAACCCTGTAACATTACAAGAATTAAAACCAAACCCAAGGTAGTTTTGTTACCTACATGTGTAAAATGTAAATAAATGTATAATGAAAAATATCATTGAATTCAAAAAGGGAACTCCAACAATTCTAGTTCTTAGAATTAACACATACTTATGAAAAAAAAAGTTGAAAAAAGTCAACTTTTCTGACAATGCGAACTGCATTTGTTACGAATAAAAGAACTGTCAATATGTAAGTCAACACTGGTAAAGCTGAACATAGTCAATATTTTTTTGTCTGCAAACTGGACAGGTACTCAAATTCTTGCAGCAATCAAAACAACCAACCAAATGGCCACATTTGTACAAGACAATAGTCCTCTTGTTTTCGCAACAAATGATGCAGACATCAGCTGAAAAGAAATTAACATATAAATTTGGTGATGTTATAGTGAACAACAAATTTAGAACATCCAAATGTTAAAATCAGCTCAAATAGAGATTACTCTTGTTCAATTCATTACACCAAATATTTCCAACAATGTGTACAACAAAAGGATTGCCTTTTTTGCCTTTATAAAAAATTGCTACAGTTATCATGAACATAGATTTTTTTATATGTTATGTTCATATTAGAAATTTTTTTTCAAGGACAGCAGTAACAGATTCTACCTATATCTCTATACAGTTTTGCAATATTTGGTGTGTTGGTTTGGGATTTTTATGTCATTGAATCTTCATCACATCTTTTTTTCTACTATTTTGAAATTTTCAAGATTAAAAAAATTGGCAAGTAGGCACACATGCATTGAGCCCATTTAATTTGCCATAAATGCTTTCATTGTTTCCTAAGTAAGTTTGGTCTAGTGCAGTAGTGGATAGTGTGTGGTCTCCATGACATTTATGGCATGTATTCTGTTTTTATATCTATAGAATAATGAAGCTTTTTACCATAAAATAGTATAATTATTTGTTGTTTTGATCCTTAATAATTCCAACTAGGCGATTAATGGCATCTAGTTTTTCACGATGCATCCTCTCTCTCCTGTCTAAGTCCTCCTCTTTAGATTTTTGAGTTCTTTCAATAAAGTCTTGTAATAAGTCTACCACTGTGCTACTTGTTCCCTTTCTTGGTCGCTTAGGGTTTGATGGCCCAGGGCTTTCATCCAAAATTTCGCTTTCCCCTGAACGACTGCTATCGCAACTGCTGTTGTCACTGCGTTTTCTACTTGAGGCAGTGACAACTGGCACAATTGTGGGATCATTACCAAATAAATCATCCAATTGAGATTCAAATTCAAATGATCTTTTACTGTTTCCGTTTTTCTTGTTATGGTCTTTAACATTTTTGTATGCTCTCATTAAGCTTTTCCAACGTCCAGAAACTTGTTCACCATTATATGCATATCCTTTCTGGTTTAACTTTCTACTAATATCTTGCCACATAGCTTTATTGTCATCTTTCCCTTATCCACAATGTCTGATTTTGTTTTATATTCATCAATGAGAAGAAGAGTGGCTGGCTCTCCCAGCTGCAGATCCCTATAGACTTTCCACTCTCTGGAATCATAAAGTGAAAATGGTGTGATAAGTTTCATCTCATGCTGTACGTCCTTACAGTGTTAGGCATTACAAGACTTTATTGAAATGAACTTCAAAATAATGGAGTAATTTTAGCATGAACCAATAAAATGTGAATGTTACATGATACAGTGTCAATACTTAATATCAGTATGACTGAAGAATCGCATAACAGTCAATTAAAATATCCCAACAGCACCCATTGATATACATGGAAGGTTTGGTATGATATATAATACATGTGCATATTGAACATAAATTAGATTGAAATGTGATACCTCTTCTCACACTAATTGGACTGATGTATGTATATCTTAGGAAAAATTATATATTACCTTCATAATCCTCATTTGCTGAGCCTGATCCTGAGTTGCTTTTATCATTATTGTTGGCATCCTGTTCTTGTGCTAAAAAGTAGCAAGCAAATAAATTTTAATATAAAATAGGTATTCCGTAAAGGTTATTAAAAGAGACGTAAGGAAGTTGGGGAGCACTTAAAGAATCATTGGTAAAACAGATCATGCAGAGGCACGCTTGAAGCATTTCAAGTTTAATTTTGAATTTTATTAATCTGTAGAAGAGCATTTTTAAAAACCTACTTATTGTTTGTTTTTTTTGCATCAAATATACTTCTGACTTAACTTGTTTCAATGGAACAGAGTTTAACAAAAACATTTTCAAGTTTGCCAGGTGAGCAACTGCAGGCTCTTGGGAGCCTCTGGTTAAAATAATCACTAAAAGTAATGACAATAAAAATGATAATGGTCATAGAGTTAGAATGAGATCAAGGATAAAGTTTTTCTTTATTAAAGTTGGCAATGAATGCTTTTATGTGTACTGTAGTGGATATACAAGTCACCGCAGAACAAATATTAAAACTTTTAGCAGTAATTCTGATATTTGATGCATGTCCAAATTTGCAGCTGAAAAGGAAGGAACAATATATAAAAATTTAATAAATTACCTTTCTTATAACAAGCATGGTCCTTGTAGTTTGATAGTGACAAGAACCATCTGCCGCACTCATCACATGTAATCATTGTTCTTCTCTTTTCATCATCCATGTCTTCAGGCTCTTGCGCTTCAACATGAACATCTCCAACATGGGTCAACGTGGCTGTAGGGTCACCTAAAATACATCAATTTTATATTACCAATTTTTATTAAGATATTTAAACCTATAATACAACACAATACAAATCTTTTATTGACAATTAAATCACTTTTCGAGCTGTAAAATCAAAACAAATTTAATACAGTGATAGATATTGATTACAGTGATTAGGCATTTATCATATAAAGAGTCAGGGCTCAAGCTAGAGGAAGACTTGAGAGAAGAAGTCTCTTTATACTACCTCACTTCTCTTTTTTTCTGGCACAAAGAGAAGTCAAGTCTCTCTGAAAAATGTCAATTTCGTCTGCTGTTTGTTTTGAAACTTGATTATAATCAGAGTTTCATTCTTGCTTTTTATAAGAAACAATTGACAAAAAGAAATAAATATACCAAATACAGTGGAAAACAATAACAATTTGTTTATGTACAATACTTTGCAAAATTATGACTTCTCTCTCAGTCTTTTCGACTTCTCCTTGTGAGCATCAGAAGGAGAAGTCACTTCTCCCTGTGATCATGGAGTAGCTTGAGCCCTGAAGAGTTATTCAATAATATACATTGTAAAGTAAAAGTAAAAAGTGAATATACACTAGAAGCATAGCAAGACTACCAGTTTAGCATGATTTTAAAACTGAGTAGGGGCACAGCTGAATTTGATAAAATAGGTAAAATACCAAATATACTGTTATTTTAGGGTCTATTATGCCTAAATGGCATATTTCTCTCATTCTAAGACAAGTTTAACTCCTTAAAGTCTTTATTTTCATTAAAAATTGGCTGTTTTACATGATCTTGTATCCAAAATATACTGTATACAAAGGGCAGAGGGGTGCTGCGCCCCTCTATTTTGGGCTAGTTGGAACACTGACATGTACATGTACATGTATATATACATATGTAAACAATGAGACACAAACACAATAAATGTTAATATTTCAACCCTTTCCGGCCTTTATCAAAAACAAACACAAAAACTGTGCAAAATATTTACAACTACATTTTGGTTTCGAATTTCTATAGCACTAAGTAAAAAAATATGTCTGAACAGTTCAGAATCGATTGGCATAATATATATATATATATATATATTCATATAAAATTGAATGTTTTGCTTTATTCAAATTAAGTAGCAGTTTATAGATATATTCTTATATAAGATTGTCTTCCGATGACATTAACTATAAAAACTGCTTGTCAACATCAAGATAATTTCTTTGAAGCCGAAAAAATCTGGAAAGCCATTGTGTTCCACAGGGCCAAAGCCACAGAGTTTCAGAGCAAACTATTTTCTGGAAATAACAAGTCTCTTCCATAAGGAGGAGGGGGTGGGGATGATTATTTCCGGAAAAGCTCATTTGTTTGTTTGTTCAGTATGGGCCAGATTATTGATAATCAATTAACATTTTATTAACAAAGTCAAAATCTTGGTTAGGCAAGGACTGGACCATTTGGTTTTTTTTTTATTGGGGGGGGGGGGTGTTGGAATTGTCAGAAATATTTTTCCTATCCAGTACGGTTCATGCAGCAGAAATGTAGAGATCATGTTTTATAATTTCTGGTTTGTTTGGTGGCTTTCTCATTATTTGTACCGTGACTAAACCATTTACTAAGTCGTTGTTTACCTTCTTGCACACATTTGTGTGCACTAAACACGTGTATATCTTCAAAATATTTGCTGCAATCGCTGCATTGGTAAACATTTACTATGTTAGACGCCATCTTGATTTCGCCACTGTTCCCGCTGCACCACCTTCCTCGTCGGAACAGAAAAAATCTGTCCGGGACAGTGTTCCGCATCACTCAAATCCTGTTCCGAATGTTCTGTTTGTTCTGGACTGTAATTCGTGCAGACCCATGGTAATACAAAATTACCAACGTTGAATAAATATGGAACATTTTTGTATGCTATATGAACATGTCAAGGTACCTTTCATCAGTAGCATAAGAAACAGAATTTAGGAAGTCCAAGATCCAAACATAGCAGAAGTACTCAAATAAAAAATCGAAATGGGAAACCAATTCGGATGACTGGGACAACTTCTAGGTGCAATACTTTTCGAGGACCTTCTTTAATTTCAGTGTTTTAGAATTTTAGCAAATGCAGCAAATTACGTGTCAGACTAGTCTGAAAACTGGGCTGGCGAATACCCTCGGGGACATGACCCGCCAGCACAGGTATGGACCCAGTGGTGTGAAAATACAAAATTACCAATAAATATGGAAAATTTTGGTATGCTATTTGTACATTTCAAGGTGTAACCTCTCATCAGTTGCGTTAGACAAAAGAAACAGTCTTATCTAAAAATAATCGAAATGGAAAGCCAAATTCGATGACAGGGACAACAACTTAGTGCATGCTTTTCGAAGCCTTTCCGTATTTTCAGTGCTCATTGCTTTAGAATTTCAGTCGAAGGACTCTGCTCTACGGCTCATTTTACTGATTCGAAGCCAGCTACGTGATGATTGAATGATGTAGATGTTAGGATTAAGCGCGTCACTGAATAACAATGTCAGCATACTTCGTACTTTTTTATCCACGCATTCAAATTGAAGGAATAATCCTCTGTTCATTTGATAGTTTGTCAGATCATTTCCTGTGCCATTTAATGTTGAACGGAAATATTTGATATTCTAATCTTAAAACGATAATGAGGTTAATCAGCTAAACCACTGAAGCTTGTAAAATGAAATTCCACAAATCATTAAACTTTTTCCCGCGATATGGTAATGAAAGGAAAATCAATGTCGTCTTCCTAATTGATTTATGCTGATATTTTGTCGTTTTCTAATTAATACTAGGACAACTATTTTATCGGGGATCAACGATCTCAAATTTCGTAGCGAATTTTTAATCATTAGTACGACATAATAATAATTAATACAAGTAATTAGAAGGAAATAATTCCAAGCTGATATGCAGTCAACATTAGAAAAGTGAAGCTTTTTAATATTGACCTCAATGTAGCGATAAGCTCTCGCGTGACCAAACAAATAAAAAAGAATCATCTACAGTATCAATTTTGACGAATTTGTTGATGATGTAGTTTTACGTTGTCAAAAGTAATTGTTGACGATTCCTATTCAATTAAATTACACTTACCTGCCAGATTTAGCCACAACATAATTATCACAAACTAAATACACGAATAATTTTCGTTAGATTTTTTTATTAGTTTAATATAAAAGCATCTGCAACATTGAAATGTAGTTTTCCTGTGCGTGTTTATTCATTTTATATTAAAACACTTTTGTTTGTTATGAATAATGTTATCTCGTCCAAATTGAATTTGAATTTAGGTATCCCAATACAACAAAATATAACCATTTGCAGTAATATGTCGTTCGGTAAGTTGATTGAAGAATTGAGTGCGGCTTTTTTGTAAACAGCTTCGAAACAAATGGGTATGCCTAAAAATCCTTCGACCCTTTAGAGCTGAGGACCTTTAGACAAACCTTTTGCCTGCCTGCTGAAAAACCTTTCTTCATTCTTTATCCTTTACTCATGTGCCAAATGAAATATACAGTTCCAGACGTACTGAACGCCAGTAAGCCTTAGGTAACGATAACATTCAGGAAATGTAACAAATTACACTGTTGGAAAGATGTAAACTTAAACATCCCAACATACAATCCAGTACCCGAAAAAAATAAACGTTACAATTAATACCACCAATTAAGTCATTCTACTACGTTCTAAGCTCTTATAAAATTCGCGTTCCCAACGGCCGGATAATGAATGTTGTAAGGTAGAGGTCTCCCGCTTTTTTAATTCTTAATACAAAGTCGACTTGAGGATTAGCAACGATGTAACGCCGACTTATACCTATACATTTCTGCGAATAATGCAAGTAGTTAGAAGAACTTGCACCCCACATATTCATTTTCAAAATTGTTCATTAGTATATGACAGAAACTATTCCATTTTTTTACCGTTTTTTCTATGGTAACTTGCCATAAATGCTTATCGAGAACTGGGAACCAGGTTTGTGTATTTGTAATTTTAGAATGATACACGGTAATCCGATAATTTGTTTAATAGGGTGTTTTTACTATAAAGGAGTCTATGAAAAAATACACATTCCTTAAGAACAAGAAAAATCGATATTCCTTAAGAACAAGAAAAATCGATATTCCTTAAGAACAAGAAAAATCGAATGGATAAAAATGAAATATGCAGATGTTCATAACACGATATTAATGAAGGATTATTATGTAATATACTAAAAGACTTAAGCGCCTGTTTGATTTCCCTTTACGAGATTTATTCAGTGACCCAGAAAGCTGGAATATATTCAGGAATTTACAAATGTATTTGGTTTGACCCGGCCGGGGATCGAACCCACGACCTTCCGCACTCGAGGCGACCACGCTAACCATTACACCACCGAAACGGTCCTACAATGTTACAACAATCAACCAAATAATTATATAATGTTAAACAAGTAACAATAAAACAAATAACAATGGCATCCACATGATTGCAAGTTCCTTACTTGGAACAGGCACATTAAGTATGTGGCGGAGTAAACCCGTTTGTAAGTATTCAACTCCCCTAGTCTAGGAGAGTGGCCTAAAACAGACTTAAAAACAATTGCATAAGATTTAATTTTTGTTTCTGGTAACTATTTCAAAACCCAAACCACCGTAGGTATCGTTGTCCTGCGAGAGCATGATTTCTTACGGGAATCGGTCCGGATTTTTTACGGGAATCCTGGATTTATTACGGGACGGCTGTTTAAAATGCAAACAAGCAGACTACAATGCTACTGTAGAAAAACTATGATTTCCCTATAGACATGAAGGGGTGAGTATAAAATTTTATCGGAACACTTTATCAAAAACACTCTGAAAATGAAGAAAT
>JARWCS010000042.1:901628-916859 GCA_034783895.1 Geukensia demissa | reverse complement strand
TGGTATGTTAAATTTGAAGGTTGGTCAGATAAATATAATCAATGGATAGATGAAAAAGACATCACTGACCAACAGACATCCACTCAGTAAAGATGAGCATTTGTGTAACTATGAGCAGTGATAAATCACTAGACTACTTCCCCCTACAAATTTAAAACTCATCTGAGTGCACCCCTTCTTCTCGAAGGGGTGTGGAGGGTGGTTTAGTAGAGGCGGATATTTCATGCACTACTTCAAGGACAGAAGCTATTTACCTGTATTCAAATATATGCGGAGAGTCCATTGTCGAAGGTGAAAAGAAACCTCTTTTACGCAGACTAACTGCAAATAGTGTTGGAAACTGGTTGACCATTGTAGAAGCAGCACACTACGTTCCTGTAAAAAAAACACGAACATTTATGATATGGATATCAATATAACATCAAATCAAGACATTCTGGCTTCATTTCTTGATCAGCCTTCAACCATTACACTTCATTTTAAATCGTTCCCGTTTTTCTGAAAGATGAATGTCAACAAAATGTACATTCCAAATACTCAAAAGTGGATCCATTATTATGAAAACTTGGGTAAAAATGGACACAATCCATATACCGATTATGCACGTCGAGGTGGAAAGCAGATAGGAGGAGGATCAATCTCGGGAAGCTCACGTCAATTTATTACTCCTATAGGACCTCCACACAAGAGTGAACATAATGAAAAAGTGACTATCTCCAGTACAGCAAACCATTGATCAAGCTAAAGACGAAGTTGAAAGAAACCAGTTGCAGCGAGGTATAAAAAGAAAACGATCAAATAAAGGTGTCAGTTCTACCAGGAAACGTTCACGAAAGCAGACGCAAAAAGTGAAAAAAGAGAAGAAAAAATCTACTGTAAAAAGACTGAAGAAATCAAATAAGAAGACAGTGAAAAAAAGTAAGAAAACCAGCCTAAAAAAGAAAAAACTGTTGAAGTCTATATTTTCACCAAATAATGGCTGATTTAACAACTGAGGGGTTTCAAGAAGCGCAACCTAGTGGACTTGACCTTTTTTCACTCCCCCCTACGATGACATCGGTGGAGAGAATATATTATGATGAACATAGATCTACCTCTCAAATTAGTGGTACTTCACCCATAGAATTTGTCATCGCTGCTCAAAATTCCTTGGAATATATCGATTTGAAAAGGAGCCGCCTTTATGTGAAAGCCAGGATTAAGCATGCTAGTGGAGATAATCTATATGTTGGACCAATCAACAATTTTCTCCATTCCATGTTTTCTCAAGTAGATGTAACTGTACAAAATAAATTAATCACATCTACAACCACCCATTATCCATACAAAGCCATGATTCAGAACTTGTTGTCTTATGGTACCGATGCAAAGATGTCACAACTCACCAGCCAACTATATCTGAAAGACGTAAGCGGCCATTATGACGATAACGATGTTAAAAATGGAGCCAACACTGCACTATACAATCGTTCCCTATATTTTGCTGAATCACAGATATGCGACATGGAGGGGCCACTCTTACATGATTTGTTTAATTCAGACAGATTCATGTTAAATTCTGTAGCCATCAATGTCAAGCTGTATAGATCTAGGCCCGAATTTTGTCTAATTACCAGTGAAGGAGCACCAAGCTTCCAAGTCGTCATAGAGGACATAACTTTAAAAGTTGCAAAACTCCAAATTTTACCCTCCATCATCACAGCACATGCGGAAAAACTGAAAACCACTAATGCCAAATACCCTTTCACCAGGACAGAAGTGCGTTTAATATCTATACTTGCAGGGAGCTTAAGTTTCAACTATAATAATTTGTTCTACGGATTAAGACCTACCCGTGTCGTCATTGGATTTGTTGAGGCAGCAGATACAGCTGGGAGTTATGCCCTCAATCCATACAACTTTCAACATTTCAATCTCAGTCAAATAGCTCTAAAACTTAATCAAGTACCAGTATCTGGAAATATAATGCAACTTAATTTCAATACACCAGGACGAACAATATTACCAGCATTTACAAGTATGTTTGAAGTGACAAATAAATGGATGAGAGATGCACGAAATCAATTAAGTAGAGATGACATAGCTGGAGGCAGTGTATTATACTGTTTTGATGTTGAACCAAACTTCACCGAGGAAGGACCATACTTAAATCTTTTAAAACAAGGAACTTGCTCATTGGAAGCAGTCTTTCAAAAACCCCTTAAAAAGGCGACTGCTTGTGTGGTGTATGCAGAATACCCCAGTTATTTTGAAATCAATCTGGAAAGAGGAGTGATCTTAGAATGAATACATACCAATTACAATGTGCTATCGATTGTGACTTAACAATGAAAAAATCAATTTGTGGTGTCTATGCAGCCAATGAAATACCTCAAATTTTACAACCTTCACATGGGTTCATAGCTAATACGGATCCGAAACAAAAACCTGGTAAACATTGGATAGCGTTTTTTGTATGACAATGGAGTTTTAGAATGTTTTGATTCTTATGGAAAGTCGCCAGATCAGTATTCAGCAAGTTTTAAACATTTCAAGTCTAAATATTCAAGACTTAAAGTGAATACGAAACGACTTCAAAGTAGTGACACTGCCGTTTGCGGACAATATTGTTTATTTTTCTTGATGTGTCGAACCAGAGGACAGCCTATGGAACAGATCGTAAACATGTTTGAACAGAACTATTATTCAAATGATCAATTTGTACATAATTTTATCGATGAACGTTTTCATTGTTGTATATCTTCTCAATCTAATTTTTTGCAAACGTGTACTTGTGAAAATAAAGCTTAATTTTTGTAAATATAGTTATGAATAAATACATTATCAAACTTACTAGTCGTCTGTCTTTGAAACCCTGAAAAATATAAAATACTTCATATCATAAATGTTTTCTCAGTTCATAAAATTGCATCAAACAGAATGGTCGATTGGTGGGAACACGAAAGTTTAATCAAATTTGAATCACCTACATCTATCTTTATTGCTGCGCCATCGAACAGTGGTAAATCTGTACTGGCTAAAAACATATTAAAACATGCTGATGGTATGTTCAAAATACCACCATCGAAAATATTTTTCTTCTATACCATATATCAACCTTTATATGATGAGATGAAGAACGAAATTTCAAACATTGAATTTCACCAAGGACTACCTTCCATGGACACACTAACAGAGTGGGGTGAAGTACATGGTCATAAAATTGTGGTGTTAGACGATTTAATGATGGATGCTGCAGATAGTCCTGATATTGTACATTTAATGTGTGTTGGATCTCACCACCATCAAATCACGGTCATACACATATTACAAAACTTATTTCAAAAGGGTAAATCCATGAGAACGGCTTCTATTAACACACATTATTTTATCATTTTTAAATCGAAGCGAGAAAATTCTCAAATCTCTTGCCTTGTGCGACAAATTTTTCCTGGTAAATCTAAATTTTTCATGGATGCTTTTCAAAAAGCCACTTCAAGACCATATGGGTATCTCTTAATAGATTTAAACCCACACACTGACACTGCCTATCAGTTGCGTACAGACATTCTACCAGGACAGTCCACCATTGTCTTTCAACCCATAAAATGAAACAAGAAGAAAAAACACGTCTCGTCATGTTTTTACTGGACTTTTCCCGACAACAGCTACCAGCCATGTTGAGGATTTTAACAAAAGAACAACTACAAACAATCGTCGAAATTATTTATAATGTGGTGCAAGGAGTATGTCCCATCTCAGAAGACAATAAAAGTATCTTGATTAAGATTGGTGTCCAAGAGAGTTACACTTTCCCAAAGGAAAAGCCTACTTTTGAAGTTACGAAAAATTCTACCCATTTTCTTTGAAGCCTATTTACATTGTGTCACGTGAATTAATATTAATTCCTAAAGAACGATATAATAGATTGATGAACCACGAAGAACAACAGAGCAAAAAATCACAAAATCACAAAGTTCTTTAAAATTGATGTGCCAATACAAAAAGGAAAAACCAAACTCCAAAATGGAGAATTGATTAGCAATGAATTACAAATGCAAAATTTTAAAATAAAAACATGGACGAAAACAGCGATGATATTGGAAATAAATTTGAAACGAAAAATATGAACGGTGAAGAAACAGTGTCACAAAGTCAAAAGGATTCATCATTACTGGTAAAAAAAGGCAAGAAAAAAAGAAAAAGTGTTAAAAATTTGCAAAAAGGTGGTGGAAAATCCTATGTACAAATGTTACCAATTCATTTTCTAAATCATGAAAAAAAAGACTGACCTTGAAGAAGAAGTGGTTATCCTTCTCAGTATAATCATCCATACATCCCGCACCCAGTAGAGTATATCAATCACCACCAATCTTTGTTCACCAACCTGCGAAAAACAATGACGTCATCAGATTGGAATTTTACCAATGGTGTATAACAGAAGTTTCTGTCTAAATGTTCAATCAGTATGGACAGTGATGTTGGAGAAAAGTAATCTATAAAATATGGCTCAAGCATCCATAGACTATATTATTAAAAGTAATCCACATTGAAATGAACAATTAGAAAACCAACTTCGCACATTAAGAAATCTAGTTGCTGAAACTGAGTTCAGTGATTGCGACGAGAATTTGTTAGTGCAAGCTGCAGATGAAATAGAACTAATCCATAACTCTGAATCAAGAAAACGTAAACGAAAACCCTATGAAGACATTGAAAGGAAAAGACAAAAACTAGAGGAAAATGCATTTGTATGTGAACTATGTGATAAAGTGTATAAACATAAAACCTCACTGCAACGTCATTTGCATAGTCACTTTTCAACTTACAATTGTGAAACATGTGGTAAAAAATTTACTAGACTATCTACTTTAAATAGACATAAACAAAAGTGTAAGAATAAAAAAGTATCTGCTACTAAAAGTAAAGTGTCTGCTACTAGAAGTGAAGCAGCTTCAGCTACACATACTAATGAAAAGGGACATACCTGTAAGCATTGTGGAATACCTTTTACCGACTATGATTCTCTGTTTCAACATATCACTACTAATCATCCCTTGAATCAAACTGGAGGGGAACTACCACGCACAGATACTCCTGTAAAAGAAAAAAAGGAACGCAAAAGATATCACTTTAGGAAGAGTGCACTGAATAATGCGGTGAATCAAACATCAATTATAATAATGGTGACGAGAAATATGATCTGTTACAATTTTTAGCTAATGTAAAAGAGGATGTGCAAAAGGAATTGACTTTACAACGTCAAAAACAGCGTAACATTAAATGGTATGTTAATGTACGAGTAGAAATGGTTCGTGATGTCGATGATGGGAATCAAGAAAAAGCACATCCTCATTTTCGGAGTAAAAATTACATCGCTTTATCCAACGAAAATGATGAGCACAACGTAAATGAGGCCTTTCAAAGTATCAACCGTGCATTGGAGGAATTCATCAATAAAGGTTCCAACTGGATTTTGAACAAAATCATCAGACTGGAAGTATACTCTGTACCATACTCACCTGTGGCGGGATCCAGTTACATGGAATTACCCAAGAAGATCAGATTTACCCACGGTATCATCAACATCAAGAACAATGATTAGAAGTGTTTCTTGTGGTCTGTGTTAGCAGCATTACATCCAGCTCGATATAGTCCAGAAAGAGTTTCACAATATACGAATTATGAAAATGAACTCAATATGACAGATATAGAATTTCCTGTACCCCTTACAAAGATGGAGAAATTTGAAAAGCAAAATGACATTTCAATCAATGTGTTTGGATTTGAAGAGGGTGAAGCATTCCCACTGTATCTTGGATATAAAGAAGTGAATTTATTATACATTTCTAATGAGAATCAATCTCACTACTGTTGGATTAAAAATTTGGACCATTTTCTTGGATCTACGACGAGATTTCACACCAGACGTTTTTACTGTCGTAGATGTTTACATGGATTTACGAGACAAGACTTATTGGATGAGCACAGGCCCTACTGTGACAAATTTGACTTTCAAAAAGTTTCATATCCGGAAGAAGGCAAAAATGATATTTTAGAGTTTAAGGATTATGCAAAATGTATTAGGGTCCCGATTGTCATATATGGAGACTTTGAATGTTATGCGAGAAAAGTTGATACTTGTCACCCTGATCTAGAACACTCATCAACTACACATGAAACCAAATTTGAAGCTTGTGGATATTCATACGTGGTAGTATGTGCAAATGATAAATATAGCAAGCCACCAGTGGTATACAGAGGGGATGATGCTGTAAAATGTTTTTTTGAGGACATGATGAGGGAAGATGAGTATGTTCGAGAAATACTAGCAAACATTGAACCATTAATTATGAATGAAACATCTGAGAGACAATTTCAAAATGCTACAAACTGTTATGTGTGTAAAAGACTTTTCACAGACAAACTTATCAAAGTTCGAGACCATGATCATTTAGGTGTGAATGGGGACATTAATTCACCTACTTATACCAATTTTAGAGGAGCTGCTTGTCAGAGGTGTAACTTAAATCTTCAACACCCGCCATTCATCCCTGTTTATTTTCACAACTTGCGCAATTTCGATATGCATTTACTCCTTGGAGAAGCAGGTAGATACAAGGATAAAAAATATACTTGTATTCCAAATAACATGGAAAAGTATATTTCATTTTCATTAGGAAAACTGAGATTTTTGGATTCATATCCGTATGAGCAGTTCACTGGAGACACTTGTCGATAATTTAGCTGCAGATGGGTTAACACATTTCAAACAATTTCGAAAAGCTTTTCCAAATGAAGAAGTAGCCAAACTCTTGTTACAGAAAAACGAATACTGCTATGATTATGTAGACTGCAGTGAAAAGTTTAACGAAACTAATTTAACCTTCAAAGAGGCGTTTTACAATTCTTTAACCAGAGAACCCATTTCTGAGGAAAATACAAGCACGCACAAATGGTGTGGAGTACTTTCAACATGAGAAGTCTGGGTGATTTTCATGATTTGTATGTGAAGACCGATTGTCTTCTGCTATGTGACGTTTTTGAACGATTCAGGGACATGACTTTAGAATACTATGGACTGGATGCAGCTCACTTCTACACATCCGCTGGCTTTTCAAAGTGCCTTAAAGATGTCAGAGGTGTGTTTAGACCTTGTTACCAATGCAAATGTATTTAATATGCTCGAATGCGGCACACGTGGAGGTATTTCAACTGTGACCAAGAAGTTCAGTAAAGCTAATCACAGAAACATAGCTGATTATGAGGAGACACAAACATCAAAACACATCATGTACCTCGATGCAAATAATTTATATGGTTGGGCAATGAGCCAGCCTTTACCTATTGGATTTATGCGCTTTTATCTCAAGAAGAAATACAAAATTTTGATTTACAAACGATAACTGCAGATTCCAAAGAAGGTTACATACTGGAAGTGGATTTGGAATGTCCAACAGAAATCCACGATTTATGCAACTGTTATCCTTTAGCCCCCGAACATCAACTAATTGAAGATGAAGATCTTTCACCATACAGTAAACAACTTTGGCAAAAACTGAATGGGGAAAAGCGAACAAGGTTAAAGACTAAAAAATTAATTCCAACTTTGAATGCCAAGAAAAATTATGCGGTACATTATAGGAATTTACAACTTTATCAAGAACTGGGGCTCAAGACCACCAAAATCCACAGAATCCTTGGGTTTCGACAGATGCCTTGGCTGAAAACATACATTGAATTTAATGCAGACATGCGGAAATCCGCCAAAAATTCGTTCGAAAAAGATTTTTTCAAGCTGATGTGCAACAGGTAATTTAAATTTTAAATTAATCGTTTGACTTAACTTTTTTGATTCATGCAGGATGTACAATCTATGATTGAAATCTTGTGAAATTTTAAACTTTGTTATAACAAAATTAAGCTATTTAATTGGTTTCCATATCCAATTTTCAGTTGTCTTTAAATAATTTTTTATGAAATATACTGCAACAGGAAAAAAAGCGTTACTTTTTAACGCAGTAACAATGGTGCCCTTCTTTTCAGTATTTAATTCTACATTTGTTTATTAGTTGCAAAATTCACATCTTTCAGTAAGTGAATGTAAGAAGAATTAAGATTTTGATGTTGGAAGTTTGAAGCAAAAATGCTAAACTTTCAAGAGATAAAACGTATTTGATTTGATATCATTAATTACATAAAAAGATCTACTTTTTTCAGTGTGTTTTGTAAATGTCTGGAAAATCTGAGAGAAAGAGTGTCAATCTCACTAGTTCATTGTAAGGAAAAACTTAAAAAGTGTGTAGCCAAACCATCCTTTGTGAGACTTCAAATTTTTAATGAAGAGCTAGTGGGAGTCCACAACAAGCAAGTCAACCTGTGTTTAAATAAACCCATCTATGTGGGACAAGTCATTTTGGATCTTTCCAAATTGTTAATGTACCATTTCCACTACAAAGTGATGAAGCCCAAGTATGGTGACAAGATGAAACTGTTGTTTACCGACACTGGTGAGTTTTCTCTTATAGTGTTTTTTATGCATGCATATTCATATTCTGTCTTAGAATGCAGATATAGTAAAAAAATTACAGTGTTTTTTCATTAAAATTTTTGATTTTAAGTGTAAATAAAACTTTGATAATTGGGTAAGTAATAAAGAATCCCATTAAATTTTCAAAATTAACTGAATTACTACAATTATGAGTCACCACAAAACACTTGTTTGTGAATTTATATCTAAAATGAAGTAAACGCTGTACTTGCAAGTGTGAGTAACAAAACATTGCACAATTACATTTTCAGATTCCCTATGCTATGAGATTCATACTGAGAATGTATACCAGGACTGACTTGCACACCATTAGGGAGCACCTGGATACGTCGAATTATCCCGAAGATCATTCACTGTTTACAAATATTTACAAAAAGGTGCCTGGGAAATTTAAGGATGAACTTTCAGGTGAATTTTTGCATATTGTTCACATTTCTCGATATTAATTGGACATATGGGTGTTTAGGGGAATGAAGATAACACCCGATTGAAATATATGCGACTTATACATTAGATTTTTGTAAAATCTTGTGCAAATTTCCTGTAAACTGTTTTTTTGTTAGGGTTCCAAGGTAATGGGGAAAGAAACGTTATTCGTAATGCCACCAGAAAATGTCTTTAGATGTATCTTATATTCATTTGGATTTTTCTTGAATCATCCCACAAATAGTAATACTCAATTTAATAAAAGATTTACACCGTAAGTTTTAGTTACCGTAAATGATCTAAACAATTTTGTGGTTACTGTAAATTATTTCACATTCAAAAACGAAAATGTTTTTGAAATACTAAATTCTTACTGACTTTTTTCAGGCATTCCAATCAAAGAATTCGTTGATCTTAGACCGAAAATGTATAGTTTAACCTATGATATAACTGAAAAAGATGAAAATGGAAAAGATATCACTTCCGAGGAGGAAAAGAAAGTGGCAAAAGAGATCGTCAAGTGTGAAATTGCAAAAACTTAACGTCACGCTATGTACAAACAGTGTTTGTTTCAAGAAATTACCACTACGAATTCAATGCGATGCATCCGAAGCAAAAATCACGAACTTTACATGGACGTTATTGTGAAAAAAGGACTTTGCAGTTTCGACGACAAAAGATACTGGAAAGATGAAGTTGAAAGTTATGCGTTTGGACATTACAAAATAAATGAATTGTGATATATGTTTTGAATATAGTGTAAATAAAAACAACATAATATAGATTGTCCAAGATGTAATGATAATAAAGCATATGAACTCACCGTCTACATTTTTCTGAGCCCTAATGATTATACAAATACTGAAACCAATATGTTATTCCGATTATAATTTCTAGCCCGATAAAATAATTAAGTGAGATCACGTCTCCTCCCTTGAAAACATTTTTGTATTAAATAAATCCAATCATTTGAAAGATAAAGTTTTTCATAGGTCTTGACCGAAAAGCGGAGTATACAGAAAAGCAGCATCTTGCGAGATGGCGTTTTCATCCCTAGTCATAGAATCTGGTGAAACATCCTCATACACTGGCACACACTTAGGTTTTTTTAGTTGCTCAGGATTTTCATCCCTGCTTGCAGGCCTTTTATTTTGATGCGGTTGGATGGATTGGAATGGAATCCTCTCAACTGTATTTTGAGGTGGTTGGATTGATTGGAATGGAAACCTCTCAACTGTATACGGTTTTGGTGGTGTGACTGGTCTCAGAAATTGATATTGTGCGTTTTCTGGTGGTGGAGGAGGTAGTTGATAAGATGTCTCCCTCACTTGAGGTACAGCAGGTTGCTGCAGAATGAAAAAAGACAACTTAATTCATTCATTCAAAAATTTGAAAATCAAACAGAAAACTGAAAAAAATACCAATCAACAAAAATCGATCATACAAAAACAACAATCAACAAAAAAAACATGGAAAAAAACCTCAACAAAAACAATTGAGAAATATATCAATGAATGTTAAAACTTAAAAACTGACTGGTAGTGCCTTAACTGGTAAGACTTTTCATTATATTTGTATACGTAGGACTTACCTCTTGGAAGCAGTATTTGAGAGAATCCAAGTTTGGTCTCAGCTTAATTAGAGCATCCAATTCATCTAGGCCTAATCCAATTCTTTCAGTCTTCCCAGGCCGGTTATCATACAGGTCTACGTAAAAATAGTCCCTCTGCTTAACAAATACGACAGCTTTCTGTCTCCCGAACTTCGTGCGAAATTGCATTTCACCTTTGGAATTAGTTCGCTGCTGGAATACTATGTTTTCCTGATCCATGTTTGAAGATATGTTGGTAAAATCGCAAAGTCTCTTCAATTTATATTAAAAAAGCCCGGTCAAAATTTTGGTTCAACCCCTCGCCTACTTCTGTCTTTGTATTCGATGTAGATAATCTACACCTCTACCATCCAGAACAGTGCTAAGGATAGGCGGGAAAAATAAGTCCACCCAGTTAAAATTATGAAATAGGAAAAAACTGTGAATGTGAAGAAACGTGATCAAAATAAATGAGCCAGCCATATTTATCTTATACAATGTTCCGTGGAAAATTTCTAGTATCTCGCACTGTGCTATCTTCAGCTTAACCCCACCTTATAATCTTACACATACCATATGAAAGACTACAGTTAAGCCTACACAAAAATTTCGAAATTCACATGAATAATAAAATATAATGATATTTTTTATTTATTCCTCCATTTGCTCATAATCGTCTTCAATATTAACGTGATCTGCACAGATAACTAGCATCAGCGCCAAGCGAAAATTTACATTAATCTGAAGAAATTCCGTCTTTAACTTGGTTGCCTCTCTTTCAATTATAGTTAAATATCTATTTTGTTCTACTGAAGATAATGAATGACGCTCTTCACTGAGTTTTAACAATTTTTTTACACTTGGTAAAATGTAACGTTTCACAATGTTAAACCAAGAATTAATAAGGTGTTTTAGTTCAAATTTGGGATATTCTTGTCTCAATAAATCCAAAACTTTGAATGTTTCCCGCTTTATGTCATCCGCTTCTTGGGATATGATTGAAGACGAACTTCTTATAGAATCTTTAATATCGGATATTGCCTCTGAAATATTTGGTTGAATATGTAAGTATTCGTTTTCCCTTAATTTTGTCAAAACTTTTTTTATTAAATGTATACTTATCGCAGATCGAACCTCAAAATCATTTGTAATATATTGCATCCTTTAAAATTTTAACACAAAAAATTATTTGCGATGTGCAAAACCATTTTTAAATAGGCAATTTGAAATTTCGTTATTACTTCCAATATTAACTTTTGTAGAAAATATTGAAGTGGCCTTAATTTCATTGACGACAATTTTATATGGAATATATCAATTTATGATGGTTATACAAGGAATTTTACAAGAACTACTACCTGTTCATCCACCACCACCACAACCCCAAAACCCTGCACCTGTCCAACCACCAGCACCTGTTCAACCACCAGCACTTCCCCCGCACCAGTTATACAACATCCACAGCCAGCACCGGTGCAGTTGAGAAGAAGTAATAGGACAATTAAAAGACCACAGCGTTTAGTTTATACCATGTAAATAATACTTGGATGTTAGATTTAAGTGAAGCCTATGTTTACAATATCAAATGTTATTTTTTCAGTGTTTTTCTCTTAAATGTTTTTTTAAATGATTTTAAATGATTTTTACAGATTTATACTGTTTATAAAAAAATATACCTACCTGTCATCTGTTACATGACGTATGACCTCCATCAGTCTTGTGCTTACATCCGAATCCATCTGACGGCATGTGACATACATTGCCTGTAGAAACTGAGTATTCCTTTTAAAAAGGATAAAAAAAACCACATGTGATGAGGACTATGCACTATACAATGAAACGTTTCCATAATGTGGTCTATAAAAAGTCTGTGGTATACTAGTGGGATAGAGTTAAAAAATTTCCTCATCTCACTTTTAAAAAAGTCACATTGATTGCAAAGGTTACAATCCTTGATCACATTAATGTGAAATGTTGATGGTAATTCCATATTTAAACTTGAACAAATATATTTGAATCAAGAAGTAAAGAGAAAAGCTAGCTGGAGGACTAAATACTGATAATTATTTAATATATATACTCCTTTCACCCTTTATTACATAATTTTTATTGAAGGGGGTTCTTAGATGGCTTTAAGGAGATAACATTTAAACGCCTGAGTTGTTTGTTTAATAACCCCCACTCAGTCTTCCAGAAACATTTTCTAAAACAATATCATATTCTTGGGGAACACTAGACATTTTTGGTGATATATTTTAATAAAAAAATGATTGTGGCAGCTTTATGACATTTTAGTGATATTCAGAAAGATTGCATTACTCATAAGATTACAATACTCAGGGTTTTTTGTGTATATTTTATGTATGTATATAGTCCATAATGTAAACTCTATTCATTTTTTTGTAACAAAGTTTTTACTTTTTTCAGTTGTGTAAACCACTTTTTTTACTTGTTGGTTCTGTGAACATTTGTTGATTATCTAACTGTGAAGTGTTGATTTTTCATCAGTGATGATGGGTGGTGAAAGTTTATACAAGATACATGAGATTATCTATATTTATTCTCCTTTCTATGAGAACTTTGGGGTGTCTTAAAGTAAAGTCATATTTAATCTGGTCCATTATCATTTGTTGATTGTTTCTCTCTGAAGTGTTTATTTTTCATCAGGGATGATGGGTGGTGAAAGTTTATACAAGATACATGAGATTATCTATATTAGATAATTATCAGTATTTAGTTCTGCATTCTATGAGAACTTTGGGGTGTCTTAAAGTGTGTGAAGGTTAAGTAGTGGATGTGAAAATAACTCTTAACTAACTCATCCTTACATGTAGATATAAGTTTCAAGGTGTTGTATTTTATTAAGATGGTGTAATTTTTAATTTAGTTTACTTTAGTTGTGTTTTTAGTATTACTTGATTTAGATATTGTAAATATTGTAGAGTAAAAGCAAGCAGAAAGCAATTTTGACCTCCTTTTTGTTTGTGTGATTTTGAAAATTGGTATTATTACATGTAATATAAAGTATAACACCTCCAAATAATTACTGATCTATATCAGTGTAAATTGTTTACATACCTTGAGGGATATCAAATTATAGTGATAAGTATGTTGCTTATTTTGATTATTTTAGTGAGTTCTACTGAAAATAGTTTAAAAAGATGGTTAATTTTCTCAAAGTAAAGATACCTTTTTTATACATAAGTGCCATGTTTTTTGAAAATTCTTTGATTAAAAGAATTTCATCTGTAATATCTATGCTAAATAATGGGTTTCTTAATTTCACCCAAGTTAGATACCTTTTTATACATAAGTGCCATGTTTTTTGAAAATTCTTTGATTAAAAGAATTTCATCTTTAATATCCATGCTAAATAATGGGTTTCTTAATTTCACCCATGTTTTAAATACTCATTTATGTGTAACAGTTTTTTCATTTGCAATAGACATTCCATAAATAACTATATTTGAGATTATCATAGACATACAATTTTTTTAATTCATATTTTATCAACATTTTTAACTCCAGGTGATACATACATTCCAAAACCATTTCTGTGATTTGCATACACATATATTTTTAAATCATGTTTAAAATACTCAGGACAATCAGTATTTGAAATATTTGTTACTGTTATTATGATTAATTTAAAATTTTGCTCACAATATTCAGCATTTTAAACTCAGGGTGATACATACATCCCAAAACCATTTCTGTGATTTGTATACACATATATTTTTTAAATCATGTTTAAAATACTCAGGACACTCAGTATTTGATGTTTTATACCAGAAATATTTGTTACTGTTATTATGATTAATTTAGAATTAAATTGTTCAAATTTGCTTACTTGTATTATTTATGTCTACAACTTGGATTAGAGACAACTTCTCTTTCTGAAGATTTGAATGATTGTTGTTCTTCATTTTATGTAAAAGAAACCTGAGATGTGGTGAAAAATGAACAACAGTAAATAACTATTCTTGTTCCTTCATACACAAAAACTTAGAAGCACATAAATTGTGACAATACAATCTAGAACAGGTTGAATCATGATTGAAGACTGATATCTAAGACTTCATTGGAATTCAGTTTTACAATGCAATGCATGAAAGTCTAATCCCATGTCATATCCAAATAGCAACAAAGAGTTTTACAGAATGACACAGAAATAACTGCCCACACAGCCCTACATTATGAACTGGAACCAACTGACCCTATCATCCAAAAAAGCTGGCTCCACCCTCATTTCTTATAAAAAGTGGCTTTTTTCTCTAAAAAGCCACCTGGCTGGCTCCACCCTCGTTTCTTAGAAAAAAGTGGCTTTTTTCTCTAAAAAGCCACCTGGCTGTGCTTTCTTATATTTTTTACACCACTACTTGTGGGTCTGGCCCAAAACTTTATACAACAGACAGCAATCTACATACCTCAGCATGTAGTCGTCTTACCTGGAAGGGTACACAATTGAAATTTAAAACGAGTTTCACTTGAAGGCTGTAATGGGACCTGTAGAAGTTAAAATTCTACTGTCATTTGGTGGGTGGCTGTCTCGTGGACAATACTCACACATCTCCTATTTTTATATCACTAAAATTTATTTATTGTGTTTTTTAACTTGTTCCCCTTCCTGAATATCCCTGAAATATAACCAACTGGGCGTTAAGCAGCAATCAATCAAACAATT
>JARWCS010000042.1:885140-896374 GCA_034783895.1 Geukensia demissa | reverse complement strand
CTCTCGCTCTCGCTCGCTCTCTCTCTCTCTCTCTCTCGGCCCTATGTTTTTGTTTTGTTCTGTTTTTGTTTATTTGTTGTTTTCTCTTGTTTTAAGAACTTGTTTCATTCCCCACTGAAATGTAATATAGCATAACGAAAATTATGCATTGTACAAATCAGAAAAGATGTAGATTGAATCTTTTGTCATATATTCAATATTTTCTCTTTTAAATACATTCTCACTAATTTCCTTGTTTGTATGTTTTGTAACTGTTTCTAATGCCATGCATTTGTACTACCACAGTATTTTTATTTCCATGTTACCATAATACTCAAAGGATTGCGATCTCTATATTTTATGTTTCACCGACCGGTGTTTGTTAATGTCTTCATTATCTAGTATATCATATGCTTTTCTGTTCATTATTGTTGTACCGCGACCGAGTTGCATTTTGTATTTCGGGGCGGCTTTTACAGCCCCCGTTATGCTGTGGACTCTGGTTTATTGTTGTAGGCCGGTGAAGGGAACTGAAAAGTTTAGATTCGACTGTCATTTGGAGGATGGCTGTCTCATGGACGGTCATGCCACATCTTCTATTCTTATATTCCATTTGAATTACTCGATATGTATTTCACGTTTAGATATAATTGCACGCCCTGTTTTTATAAATTCACATGATGATTATTCATTTGTCACGTTCCGTGCTTTTCTGACCTTGTTTCGACGAGAACGTACCTGAATGCATTGGATCAAAGAGTGATCTGTGACCATTTTGTTTTCAAAAACATGCTACTAATGTGTGTGTGTGTTTTTTAAGTTTTGCTTAGATATTGTTACTTCTTTTCCATTCCTCCTAACCGGCGGTCTACTTAATCTATGTTCACCATCAACCTTACCACCTCGAATCGAATGATGAAGATAACCTAGGGAACGCTATCTTTCACATTCGAGGCACCTAGGAGGGGACTTGGAATAGTGGAATATTCAAAGTCCTCCTGGTTTCCTCTTATATGTAAGATATGGATAACAACAAACCATCGATGTTCTGATAAATTCCAAAAGAGGCTTATAGATGCACACATATAATCAAGTATATTCATTATAGTAAAACATCTAACTATGACATGTACACTACAAACTGTAAACGAAGCCCACAAAATATTCTACATAACATAATCACATATCCAAAACTCATTAATTATTGAAAAGTACGCAAAGAAGAAAAACAAACCAATCACTGCATCATCATGTGCTTGTACTACATGTAACCTTCAAACCAAATTGAACTTAAACTTTTTTCATTTTTATTTTTTTTTTTTTTTTTGTTTCTCATTAAAGAAAGCTAATTGGTTTTAGATTGTGTAAATCAGAGTACCTGTCCGCAACCTTGTCAAAAGATGAAGTTCCACGGTTTAAGTTTTCAGCAGCCCTTAACAATATTGTAGCTGCCCCCGTTGGACCTATCAATTTTCCTACATTACCATAATGATCAACCATGTTACTCGAACTCCATCCCATATGTTTATTGATTTGTTTGTCTTCAAGTCCCAACATTCTTAATGTAATTGCACATGCTCTTCTCCCATGTTTCCCCTTCGTACAAATTTAATACCTTCAAATGTAATTTCAGTCTCTCTGTCATACATGACGATGTGACTGGTTGATCAATAATTTCATTAGATACTTTGTTTTTTATCCTAAATAAATACCCCTGGCCTAAATTATACCCTAATTCTTTGGCCACACAAATGTATTTTTTAAAATGTCTTATAGGACATATATCAGAATCTTTGGAAGGGAAAATGGTAAAATGTTTAGGGTTGTCTAAACTTGCAACCTTATCAGCCACCTGGGATACAAAAAATCCCTCTGAATTCCCCATTTCAAATACCCGGCTTGCTGTTAACAAACCTAAATCACCTCCTCTGCTACCCGAATGACCTAGCATTCAGAAATAAGCTACATCTCTTGCATATAAAAATCTAGAAATGGAATCTTTCTCCATTGAAATTCTATATGATAAATATCGACATAGCTTTCCAAGTTTACTAAACATCAAAGGCGTAGCTTGCTTCACCGAAAAACCAGCTGTTGTTTGTTCCTGTGTTATAGCTTGTATATGTTTCTTAAGTACATGTGACGCTGCAGGATTGCCGGTAAGCAACATTGGGTTCCAATCGCCCGAACGACCTTCATCTCTAAATAACGCCCTAATTTTACCCAACAGAGAATCTACGGATTTTGTGGCCATTGTTCTTGGGCATTTACAATTTTTCAAACCATGTTCCGATCTGAATTGGCAATCACTTACATGAATTTGTGTTTTCCCTCCGTTTTCCTTAAAGACTAAGAATTTCCTTATATCGTCTGGAGTTACATTACTTAAATTTTTTAAAGGGTCAATTAACGTGAAAAATTTTTCCATTTCGGTTTTTAAACTACATTTTTGTTTGGAATACTTTCCCGAATCAACAATATTATCTAAAGTACTAATTCGATTGTCTATCCTTTCAAGCATGGCTCTCGTTTCCGAGGTTTCTTTGGGATTCGAAAAACTATCAGTTTCCCTGGATAAACCACAATTCTTGCAATATTTATAATCAATATCGTTTATTACAGAACAACTATAGCACGCTATTTGTGGACACCAAAGCTTATTCATAAGATGTTCCTGAAATAGAAAAATCATTCAACAGTGCTATCTAAAAATCACTCAAAAAAATAATTTTCATTTAAAAAACAAACAATCTAAATGCAAATACCGTAAATAAAATGTACACGTATGACAATTAAATGATTATACAGAAAATAATAAAATACATTCTAAAACAGTGTACCCTGTCTACCACACATATCTTAAAATATTGTGAAAATTGTTTAGAAAAATTAACTGCCCCTCTTCATTCATATGTACATCGTCTCTCAGATGTCGAAAAACAATATTTGAATTGTCCTTTAACAACCAATTGTTGTGTGCACATTTTCCTTAGTTCATTATTAATTATCTGTGTTCTGGCATTAATATTCTCGTCCCTGCTAACGGTAACCATAGATAATACTATCTTTGGTGGATTATCTTTAGAGCAAATTGTGTGAAGTGTGTGTTCTAACTGCTTTAATTGTTCTAAAGCGATGGATAGCTGATTATATTCACTATCAAATAAATAACACTTGCTGGCATTGTTCACACCCACATGAATGAAGATAACACGAGGCAAATATAATAATACTAGTCTTTCGATGTGTGGGATTATTTCCGCAATTAACGCAGCTCCCTTTTACATGTACCATCGGGTTTGTACATTCCTTAATGGATGACAAAAAACTAATCATTGAATCACCAATACACAACAGATTGTGATTCATTGAAACAAAAGGATCATTTATAAACAACATTTTCCCGAATGTAATGCCTTTGCCACTTCTATTCGAAATTCGTACGGCTCATAAATTTGTTGGTAGACCAAATTTATCCGGTACATAATCCTTCCTTGTTGGATATTTCAAAATGTGTTTTTGACCTTTAACACCCACTAGAAATGCGTCTTGTATGATGTTGAAAAATTCAGGTATCCAAATTGGTGTTACCTCTGACATTCTCATTACTACAGTGCAATTTATACTACTTTCTTTAACGAATGCTAAAACAGGCACCAATAATGCAAAAGGTGGGAAAACGTAACAGTTTTCACTTTTATCTATATTTTGTGAAAACAAGTTAACACCAGAAGACGAAGGAGTAGGAAAGGGGGTGAAATGTCTTAAATTTTTACCCTTTTTATCAGTCATGCAATTGGAGTCTAACGCCATAAGATCAATAGTATGACCAGTTTTATCACCAAAATATTTTTGTATATTGTACCACGCATTTTCATTTAGCATAGCATCTGATTTGCTTAACATTCTTGACGGTTGATCGGCCAGGTTTTCCTTAAAAGGGATGTATTGTAATTCAACAAAATATCTAGTTCCAATGTTAAATTAGATATGTCTTTAACGACTGAATTTAATTCTTGAGACTTTGAACCTTCGTTATTCCAGGCCGTTATTAACACTTGATTGTCTACGTTAGCGTCCACTCGACAACCTTTGAATTTTTCACTGAAAGATGTTAATACATTTAAAAGTGCTCTTGCTTCTAACACCATAATAAGAAGTGATAGCATGTCTCTATTCCATGAATCCCCTACTTTTATCTCTTTACCTTCTGTTTTAAAATATCCACCCCATTTATACAAAGACGCGTCAGTAAATATTTCTACAACCGAATGTCTTTCTTTTTTCCATTGCAATTTTCCAGTCCACGAATCTGAAAAACACCAGAACCTTATCTCAATTTTTAAATCGCTTGTCATTGGAACACCTGTTCGATTTCGAATACCTAATGATATTACGTTGTTCATCTCCCTGGTGTAAAGCTTAGCTGCAGGGATTGTTAACATAAACGATATACACCGACCTGCAAGCTTCTGCAAATCAAGCACAGATACTGTACTTTTAGCCAACAAATTGTCCCTTAATAGTGCAAATTTTATTTTTTTTTTTTTTTTTTTTTTTTTTTTTTTTTTTTTTTTTTTTTTGATTCAGTGAGTCTAAAACATTTCGCAACAGAGTCAACGATAAACCCCAAGAAAAACAACAGTTTGCGACGGAGTGAATAATGTCTTTTCCAAATTAATACAATACCCTAAGTTTACTAAAATGTCACAGACAATGTAATTTGCTAGTAAAGCGCAATTATAGCCTTCTTTAATTTTCGGAGACCGAACTTCTTCAACGAGGCGATCATCTATGTATAAATGCATTGGGATTAAATATTTTCTTCGGATGAACATTGTAGCTTGCAAATTCAAAGTATGACATATGTAACTGGACAACTTGAAATCGAAAGGTAAAGTTCTGAAAACAAAATAATATCCACCCCACTGAAAACCAACCAATGTGCTCTAATCTTCAGAAATAAAAACATTATCAAAACCTGATTTATCATCAATGGTTGTGAAAAATGCATTATCTTTCACTGTTCGTGGGACGTTTTTAAGTGTATCCAAATTGAAAGGGATGTCCTTGATCCAGTTATTAAGGTACATTAAATTAATGCACAGTCTTGGTTTACTTGGCTCAACCGTTAAAGGTGCTACATTGTGTGGCGGTTCTACTGCATTAATTTTCCCTAAACATTTAACTGAACCATTTTGCAAACGTTCTACTAACGTTTCTGTAATAAATGTAGAAAATTCTTTACATTTGTTTGAGTTGTTGAAAATTCTTGAAGGTGGGAAACTATCGTCATATGTATTCCCCCAAAATTTTCCCGTAAAATGTACAATGAAATCGTTGATGTTCCCACCGTTGTCTAGTCAATCTAAAATAGTGTGGCTTAATGAGGATGAATCATCTAAAATTAATCTCCACTGATGTGTTCTGGAATGTATCTGACCAGCCACAAAAGCTTTTGGATTATAAAAAGACAGGTTTGAAATATCCGGTGTGACTCCGTTCATGGTCAATTCAAAACATTCTTCTGCTGAAGGGTAAATGTAGAATTTCTTACTGTAAACTCCATTGGGTCCACTTCAAAAATCAATAACCGTTTCCCAAGCTTTTAACTTACATTTTGCCTGAAATTTAAACACTTTTTTTTTAATTCTCTCCTTAAATATTCGCACAACAAAAACTACAATAAAAATGTCACACAGGAAAACTACAAAACTAAAAAACAAAAAAATACTCGAAAAGTATAAAGAAAAATATTTTAGTTTGGACAATCTCGAACAATATGACCCTGTTTATTACATTTGAAACAAACCGGACCTGTCAAACGTGGCCAATTAAATCTTGAATATCGAGGTGCACCAGGAAAGCGGGGAGGCATTACATAGGGGTTATTCATGGGCCCACCCTAACCTATTAAACCTTGCCCAAAATGTGTTATCATCGTCTGATCATGCCTATCATGAAATCCAAATGATTTCATTAATTTCTGCTCTTTGTCTATCACCGCTTCTTCTTCTTTCGAACATACTAGCTTTAAGACTAATGCTGAAGCAAAACTAGGACGATTCTTGTGTATATGGAATCGGCTCAATATTAGTGAAATTTTATTCTTTAATTCGTAGCCTTGTTTCCTAGCAACACTTTCCAAATCTATCAGCTTTTCGTGAAGTAAATCAATATCCACCTTTTGTTTGCCTGCTTCTTCTTTAACATCCCGCTTGGCTCTCTCAAATTCGGACATTTCATCTTCTGCTTCCTTTTTCATTAACCGCTTCTCTAACACAACTATTTTCTCTTGTAAGGCCTTCACCTGTTCAAATTAACATTAACTAAATATCAGTTCTATTAATTTTTTATTCGTTCTTCTTTTCACTTTGATCTCCAATTTCCGAATCTTAAATATATACTCTTTTGTAAATTTCTTTTATTTGCTATTAGCCCTTTAGTATCAGGGCATTGCTAAAAACTCATGCTATATAAAACAAACCATTGTACATTAATGTATACACAATTGTTTAAAAAAATAAATAAATAATAATAATAATAATAAATAAAATAAAGTAATCATAATAGGTATCTTATATTACATTTCAAATTAAAATTGAATTAAATAATTTCACTTGTTTATTATTAATTTTCGTTAAAGAATATTTTATCTAAACCATATTTTATCTTTGATCAAATCACTTATTTATCACCGAAATTCATAATTAATTCATGATGAAACCTTGAAACATCTTTCAAACTGGCATGTGTTTAACTTTTGCTTTGATTAAATCTTCATTATTATTTGAAAAGCCTGTTAACTATATCCATTGTTTACCCTATACACCTAAGCAAACAAGTGTCTTGCTGTTATGTGTGCCGTTTCACACACAATGGTCGAATTTATTTGTTCCAAATGTTGATCAAATTAGCGTCAAAACTTGCTTCGCCACAGGATGTCAATGACCAATCTTTAGATCTTGATAGCCACCATAACATTACGCGTTATTAATAACAGACAAGCTGTTAATCCCCTAAAATATGTCTTTATTTTATTTAATTATCACGACAATTATTCTTTCCCACAAAATTTTCGACAACTTCAATGTTAGCACCACGAAACATAATTACCTTGCCTTTTCCATACATACACATATATATATTTCCTTTTCTTATTAATTTTTTTAACTGCTCGAAAATAACCCGTTCTACATTAACCTACATTTCTCCACAACATATACAACTTCTTCGTGTAACTGTCTACTATATACATGTACGTACGTACTTTTGGAGGTAGTAATTTGTATTAGTTAAACTGCTCGCGAACATTTAAATATTTCATAACATTCTACCACATACTGGAAAAACGCGAGTCTTCACTTCCCCATTCTTTTGCAAAATGATGAAAATACTGAATCATACTTACAGCAACCTCTCATAATTTCCCGCCTTCTCCGTTTACAACGTAATTTTGGCCTGCGCTCAAACCAATTCGTTATAATAAAATAACAACTATTCGCCATTTCCCCTCTCATTAGAATAATAATAATAATAAAAAATTTTATTAACTAGAACCTGCTGTATGCCATTGTATATACCTTCAAAGACCATTTCAGAATTACATGTATCCTTATAATTTTTCGTATATACATAAGTATTTTATTATATCCAAATCATGTACAACAATATCTTAACTATTGACTTGCATAGTATGTTATTTCTGTAATATTCCACCACTTCATTCTGTAGGCATATTCATAAGTATGTGCTCTATCTTTATTATTTTCCAAAAACAAATTCAACAAAACATGTGAGCCACTCCATTTTACAGCACTATATTTTCATTCCCTCAAATATGCTCAGCCGATATATAAAACTTCTTAGGTTTCCAAGTACAGACCCTAAGCACTTTTATTATATATTGTATAATTTTCAAAATACACGTTCATGACGTTCAGAAATATCTGAACCCCCAGATTTTTAACGTACAGACCTAAATATAAATCATGTCCAAAATAAACATACTCACCAAAATTTAAACAATCTCATTTTCGTACAGCCATTAATATCTACACCTTTTTTTGGTACTTATTAATTATTTTTATTTTATTTCTTTTTTTTTAATTTCCATAATATCCGCTAAGAAATACCTGAACCACATTATTTTTTACGTATAAAACCAAATTTCTACACGGCAGTTAACATATCGAAATTTCATGTTCACCTTCATTTTCACGTATAGGCGTTATGTATTCGCACAACCTTTTATTATATCAAATTATACATTCAAAAATATTTGAACCACCCCGTTCTTATATACAGACAACTTTTTGTTACTTTCAAAAACAAGCAAGCACTCTCAACAATATTTGAACTTCTTCATTTTACACGTGCAGACCCAATATGAACTACTTCATTTTACACGTGCAGACCCAATTTGAACTACTTCATTTTTCACGTGCAGACCCAAATATCTACCCAACATTTTATCATTTCTAAAACAAAGCATGGTTAACTACATTTGAACAATCTTCATTTTACACGTACCGACTAAAATATCTGCACAGCTTTCAGTTTTCAAAAGAAACACGTTCAGTAAATATCTTAACTACTTTATCTCACACGTACAGACCAAAATATCTGCACAACATTTAACCTTTTAAATTGCACGTTCAGAAATATCTGAACCACTAATTTTTCACGTACAGATCTAAAAAAATCTGCACAAAATTTCACCGTTTCCAATATATAGAACAAAATTTTCAGTTTTCAAAAGAAACGCGCTCAGTAAATATCCACTACTTTATCTCACACGTACAGACTAAAATATCTGCACAACATTTAACATTTTAAATTACACCCTTCGAAATATCTGAATCACTAATCTGAACTTTCAACAATATTTGAACAATTTAAATTTTACACGTTTAGACCTTGATATCTGTACATTATTTTAACATTTCAAAACCAATACGTCCAAAAATATTTGAACCACTCATTTCACGTATATACCTAAGTATCTGCACGACATTTCCTATTTCAACAAGATCCATTTAACAATAATAAAGTAACTTCATTTGTACGTGACATTTTATCATCTAAAAAATACGATAAATCTGATCCGCTTCCGATTGATTTAAATAACTGCCATGACTGCACTATATTTATGATAGTCATGCATTTGCGGCGGTGTCCTACTCGCATCACTGTTATATGTAAGCTTGTCCATATACAATATCATATTTTCTCATGAATTCTTGAATACGTTTTTTTTTTTTTTTTTTTTTTTTTTTTTTGAATATGCATTCAATGATTATTTTATTTTTACTACAGAAATTAAAAACGGAGTGTACTGCGGAAAAAGTTCAGCATTATAAGATACAACTTTGTTACATTTGGATCGAAACAATTCGGTGACTTTTTATACAAGTTGTCTCCCCTTGAAATCCGAAACTTTCCGTTAACTGGTTTTTCTCAGGAACCGTCAGTGCTAAAAACCTGGGACCTTCCCAAACAACTTACGACTCGTGTGGTACATTGAAATACGTCAAGGTCGAATGTTGACGATCGAGGTCATACAGACCATTTCTGCTTGTTATCGGACCATCTTGAAAACCGTAATAGATGGCTGATAACATTAAATGGGGAAAATTTTTGTCTTATAGAGATTTTGATTTGGTGTATTGTGACCAAACTTAGTGGACCAAGCTTTATGGACCTCGGGTCCAAAAACTACTTTTTGGGTCCATAATAAAGGTTTTATTTACCATATCTCAAAAAAAATAGTAAGAGATGAAAAACAACTTTGAATTGCAAAAATGTTAAAGAATCCTGCCGGCCGCATGATTTCTGCTGACCTGAACATTGTCGAAAACATTTCTCTACGAAATTTGTTTCCAAAAAGGCCAAAGTTCCGTGAGCCTCAATCAATTAACAGGAAGTTCATTTTCAAGATGGATTCGGTCGAGGATTATGCCAGGCATTGGGCAAAACGCGAAGGAGAGGAACTAGATACCCTTTCCCAATGGGTTAAAGCTGGGAGGTCGCTGATACAAATACGAATACACAAGTTAAAAAGATCTATGAATCCATACGCAAAATCGGTCTTCAGAGATCCGATTGTTGCCAGACATCTCTCGGAACTACATATACAACAATATGTTGTCGTCTCTGCCGATAAAGCCTGTAACAACATTGTTTTTGTTTGTAAATCACACTACATAGATTGCTTAATAAAGGAATCAGGTATTGACAGTTCACTCGGCAACCCAACATATACCCCAACAACACTTATCAAAGAAAAAAATCCTAGACAATCATCGGTCAGTTTTGTCTTCTTTTGGAATTTCAACTAAAAATGAAGAATTCAATCTTCCTTCACTTTACTGGATTCCAAAGCCTCACAAGTGTCCTTACAAGCAAGTTACATTGCAGGGTCTGCCATATACTCCACAAAACCTCTTTCTAAATTACTGGCAGTTAGTCTAGAATTAATATAAAACAAGCCATTCTAAAGGTGGCGTGAATCAAATGTTGATTCTAAAAAAATCCAAAGATCTGTTAGAATGTCTCAAATCAAGGTCCCTTTCCTCTTGCAATAGCATCAAAATATTTGATTATTCTACTCTGTATACTATTATTCGACATTCAAGACTCAAAGCAAAATTAAGAGCCTACGTTCACCTCTGTTTTGTTAAAAAGATGACAAACGAAGATACAAATATTTGGTTCTTGGGAGAGAAAAACCTTATTATGTTATTAACCACTCTGATTCTAGCAAAAAGTACTCTGAAGATGACATAAAATGATACCTGATTTAAACGTTAAGATGATCTTACAGCGTTATTTTCCTAAGGTTTTGGGTACCCCCTTAAGAAGAACATTAGTAATTGAACTTAACGATCTTTGTCTGCCCATTTTGTATCTTAGAACTATTCTCATCAAGGCAGTGGATACTGCAAATTAACACGAAAATATTAATAATTCCACATTAGTCAAATGTCCCACTCAAGGTAGGTTTCTGGTGGTTTGTTTACCGATAAAAATTGATGTCTGTTTGTAAATTCCCTCTGTTTTTCCTGTGGTTGGAATTCTGTCTGACATTGATACGCTACCCTAGGGCTTGTGCTTCCTATCAGGATTTTATTGATAGAGGGTTGCAGCTAATTAGAAAGCTACTGAGCAAAGGGTTTCTCAGGGAAAGGTTAGAGTCATCACTTCGGAAGTTTTTCGGTCGCCATCATGATTTGGTTGACCGGTACGAAATATCC
>JARWCS010000042.1:870199-885040 GCA_034783895.1 Geukensia demissa | reverse complement strand
GAGAAAATGAGAAAATGAAAAAAATGAGGAATGAGAGAAAATGGGGGAGGGAAAAAATTTTGTGGGATTTAAGAGAAAAAAAAAGACCAATTTTTTACTTTTAAAAAAGAAAGAAACGCAAGCGAGCGAAGCAAGCGTTTTTCCTTAAAAATGGAAACAAACTCCGATTCCCTTTATGAATTACCAAAATATCCCCATTGTGCTATCATTTGTGGTCAAACTGGATGTGGAAAAACAGAGTTTGTTCTTGATTTATTAGAAAAAGAATATAGTGGGGTGTTCAAATATATAGTCATACTTTGTCCGACCATCCAATGGAACAAAGCATACAAAAATCGTGAATGGATTGGTGATGTTAGAAAACCAAAAACAAAAAATCGAATAATTGTTAATCCTATTGTTGAAGTGAGAGAAGCGAACGGTTCCCTTTATGAAGAAGAGAAGCTACAAGAACTACTAAGAATGTTCTTTAAAAAACATGCTGGTCATCCAACATTATATATCATTGATGACTGCAGTGCAACAAAAGAACTAACAAAGAAAAAAGATATGCTGTCCGAGCTTGCATTTTCAGGAAGACACGCGGAACAATCAGTGTGGGTCATTTCACAGAGATACAACTCTGTTTTAAAAGATTTAAGAGAACAAACAAAATGGTTATGCATGTTCTACACAAAAGATAGAGATAGTTTTGATAATTGTCTAAGAGAAAATGACGTTATTCCTACTTTGGAAGAAAGACAAAGAATAAAGGAAGAACTTAAAAAAAAGAAACATCGTAAATTAATATTAAAGACAGATCAACCTACTGATTATTGGGTACTTAATTAAGAATTACTTATTTTTTAAGCAATTCTAAAGTAATGCTTAAGTTATTCTCAAGTAATGCTTAAGAAATGCTTAAGTAATGCTTAAGTAATTCTTAAGTAATTTAACAAAAAATGAGCAATAAAAAAGCAATACTTAAGTAATTTAACAAAAAATAAGCAATGCTGTCAGAAATACTAACAATTGCAACAAACACTGCAGTCTTATCATTGGTTGGATATGTTGTGTTTAATTTTTTTAAAGTAAAAAATAAATTATATCCGTTTTTTGAAACGTATAAAATGAACGCTGAAGAATTGTTAAGCGAGCAAATTGTGGAAAACATAAATATTGATGATGAAGTGAGCGAAGCAAACAGTTCCCCCAAAGAAAAAAAACGCGAGAGATTATCAGCCGTTGTTGCCGGTGGGAGTAGTAAACAATATCTGGGTAAAGAATTACAACTGTCAGATATTGATAAAATGACAACAGAACAGATAAACAAACTATACTGTAAATATGAAGCAAGATTGGGAGCTAGTATGACCAAGACATTAGGAAACTCTTTTATAAATTTATATGTCATGGGTGTATCAAAGTATTTCAAAGTTGTTAATCCACCAAAATTAATACAAGACTTAGAAGAAGATCCTTTTATCAATCACGGTTTAACTAATATATGTTGTGAACTGTACTATAGATATGGAATGTATCTTGCTCCTTTTACCGCAATGTTAACAACAGCAAGACATATCGAGCTCGATTTCCAAAAGAAAGATGAAAATAATGACTTAAAAAATGACGAATGAAAATCCTGAACAAATAGAAAACAAAGAAGTATTTAAAAAACCCAAACCAAAAGACCCAAAAAGAGTAGCTGCTGGTAAGAAAGGTGCAGAAGCAAGAATAAGAAATGCAGAATTGAGAAAAAAAGAAGTAGAAAAATTAAAAAAAGAAAATTTAAAAATCAAACAGTCGAATGACTTACCACAAATAACAAAAGATTCTGATTCAGATTGTCATACAGAAACAGATTCTGGTACAGAAACAAACGAACTCCCTCCGTGTTACCACGGTCCCATGGTTGATTACAAATTTGTACTTTTTTCTGTAGGTATTGTTGCATTGGGATTGTTTTTTTACAACCAAAGTAAGAAACCAGAAAGAATGATTAGAGAAATCGTGGTAAAACCAGAAAAACAAAAGAAAGAAATTGACCCTTTTGAATTTAATTAAATTTAGTACATTAAAATGACGACACCAAAAGACGGAAAACAAATAGCAAATATGTTATATCATGCTGGAGTGGAAACATTGTTAACAGTAGGATATGCGGAAATAGGTAGAAAGGTATTTAGAAGGCCAGCACCAAAAGTGGATTTTAATATGAATGATGTTGTAATGTTATCCATCGACATATTACTTGCAATGGCAACAAAAGATATGTTGATTAAGCAAGGTATTATACCTGCTGATATTATGAAGTAATTATTTATATAAAATGGCAAGTGCTCTAGCAATGATGCTTGGTGGGGCAATAACAAATGCTTTCGCATTTTCAGGGAGTAATTATTTATTTTCACATATGGGTAGTAATGCAAATGAAGAGAAAATAAGACATGATAAAGCTATAGAAAAATTAGAAAAAGCACAAGCAGAATGGAATAAAAAAAGAATACAAAGATTAGATTTTATAAATGAACAATTACAAAAGGAACATCATGCGGTTAGGACTTTTGATGATGTTGACCAGGCAATGAAACAATACTATGATGTCACATTACCACCCAAACCTACATTAAGTGATTTTTATACCCCATCAGAAGACCAGAAAAATAGAGAAATTGCATTTGTTGTTGGTGGTATGACATTAACTGGTTTTATTGTTTGTAAATTATTCCTTTGATTAAAGTTTTTAAAGAGGGGTATAGAGAAATAATTAAATAAATTAAAATCCAAAAGGTTGAGTATCTATTCCATTATCTAAAATGTATCTTTTATCGTCGAATGGAGAAATACTTATTTTATTTACTTCATTAACAAACATTTTGTGTTTGCTAGAGTTCATTGTATACATTTTATTCATTTTGGTTTTATTATTGAACAGACAATCTTTATAATCATCAAATTTAATATCTTTAATTATTGCAGTTTTTCCAATTCCTTTTAATTTTTTTTCTTCACTTGAATCTGTTAATGTAAAAGAATATGCTTTACTTTTTAAATAAACGATTTCAAACATGATTTTACCATTAAGTTCATCTTTAAATTTACCAATTACTTTTTTATTTTTTTCTGAATACAAAGGGTGATCTTTTGGATAACCAGACGTATCCAGTTCGTCTATTATTTTTTCCATGTCTTTGTATACGTCTTCGGTTTTTATATTAAAAATCAAACTGTCAGTATCACCTCCAACCAATTCATTCTTTTCCCATAATTCGTTAAATATGTCATAATAGAACTCATACATAAGTTGTTTTGAGTAATCCAATATGGCCTGTCCTAAATAAATAGGTTTATTAAATTTGACAGAAGTGACATTATTTTCGATTGCAACAAAGTCATCGTTAAATATTATTGAGTCTTTAAAATTTGGTTTTTTTATATATTTTTTTACTTCTTCCCTGTCTGCTAATAATTTTATTTCACTTCTTCCTCTGATATTTTCTAATGTTTTACCATAGAAACTATTGTTCATCAGTTTCCAAAGATCTTTTTCAAAATCTGATTTTGCTTTAGTTCTTTGTTTTGTGTTAAAATTTATGTATTTTGATAACCACCTTGATTCTTTAAATGAAATTGTTCTGTAAACTTTTGTTACCTTTATTCCGAGTTCTATATATTTTTTTAAAACGCTGTGGTGGATTATATATTTTTTTTTATCTCTCAATGTTAAAAATAATTTTTCTTCATTACCTAATGGTTTGTCTCCCAACAGATTTAATTGATAATCAGATAAATATTCTTTTTCTGTTTTCATCTTTTCTGGTGCTAAAGGATATTTATGTGTTTTCTTTTTACATTTTTTTGTGTATTTTAAATCACATTCGATTAAACATCCTCTTCCTTTTGGAATATCTTTATAATAATCTTTATCTTCTTCCCACCTAAAATCTCCTTTGGGAAGTTTTTGTGACATAGCCCAACCATATAAATTATTTGCATCCAGGTACAACAAATATTTTTTTTCAAAAAAGTTATTTAATCTTTTTTCCTTTTCTTCTTCATCTTCCAACTCCAATATTTCTAAACATTCTTTTTCTTCATGTTCATCTATTATCCTGTAATTTTCGTCATAATTTGGAGTATATTTGTTATAAGCTTTCACATATCTTGGTCCTAGAACACCAGAAAATCCTCCTCTTATTCCTTTTTCAAACATTTGTAATATATCAACATCAGTTAATAATTCTAATTCTACACCTGTATACTTTAATCCACACTGCCTCGTTAGACCTGGAGCAGAATAACAATAACATGGGTCTATTTCATGATGTTCTAAAAAGAAGTTTCTAAATTTTTCAAAAGCATCTGCTAATATAAGAACGTCTGTCTTGAGATATAAATTATGATAGTCTGATAAAGTTTTACAATTATAATATTCCCAAACTTTTTGTGCATGTTCATATTCTTCTTCTTTGATTGTTTCTTGTTTTAGTTTTGAATAAAATTTTTCTATTTCAGGAAGTTTTTTATCCTTAAATTTTTTTATGGAATCTATATATTCATATGGATAGAATCCTTTTTGTTTAAGTAGAGAAATATCTTGGTCCGGAAACTCTTTTTCTAAAATGGGAAACTCATCCATTGATTTAGAAATATCTGACAATCCTTTTAACATAAATCTGTATGAATCGAGGAATCTTAATTTTTTATAATTTGATCCATAATCTATGGAAATATAATTTTCCGAGTTTTTAGAAAGAAGTTTTACTTTATCATATTCATTTTCATATTTCATTAATTCTTCAACCAAAAAGTGAAAATCATAATTCGATCCATTATGAAAGAACACGGGTATTAATTTTGTTGCTTTACCTTCTTTTGTGTTACACGATTGACACGCTGCTCCCCTATATTTACCCGAAAGATGATCATGTTCTCTTACTTTTACGCTTTCTTCAAATTCTTCTCCACAAATATAACATTCAGTCGCTTCTTGAAATTCATCTTCTTCATCGTCATTTAATATAGGTTTTTTCTTTTCGTTAAGGCGGATCTTATAAGTTATTTCTTTGAATATCTTCATTACTTTTTCCACATATTTTTCTACTGCATCATCACCAACATAAGAAAAGTATTGTGGTTTATATATTTCTGGATAATCGGAATGAACATACATACCATAACTATTTATTTCTTGTTTACTTATTGGTTTTATATAAGATTTATCAGGATCTGGAGTACATGATTGAATGGGTATATTGTATGCTTCAAAATCACAATATATAACAAATGGTAATCCGTTTTTAAAATGATGATTATTAAATTCAAGAATATTTTTTCCTGGTTTCGGCATTATGGTTCTGCAATATTCGTTATCATAACATATTTTTTTATGTTTATCTAGTGTTTCTTTTCTTCGAAATCCTTGTAAACAATTTCTACATGTGAACGATTTATGCCTATTCTTATCACACCTAAAACTATCTAAATCTTTAATCAGACAATAATGGGTATTTCCATCATCTTCAATGTATAACAGATCAATTACTTTTTTACTTTCTACTTTTGATATATAAATTGGATATAAAGATTGTTTATTTGTTTGATCTTCTAAAGCAAATACATTTATACTTAGGTTATTTTTTTTTCTCTACTTTTGGAATATCTTTTACCGAGACAGGATATTCAATTCCTTTCATGTTAATTTCATTTTCATATTCTTTATATTTAGTTACTCTTTGTTTGTCTTTATCGGCTGGAAATAAACTTGCTAATATTGACCAAAGAAAACACTTATCATCATTCTTATTTTGTACGTTTATAATGTTACTTGATTTAAATTGAAGGGGTATATAAGACGAAGCTCTCTGATATTCGTGCTTGTATAGTTTTACTTTTACACTTTTGATACCATCGAAATCAAAACCGGATCCTCTTTCTTGAAATTTATCTACCCAAGCTTCAAATTTATCTATCAAATTATTGTAAAATGTAGATAAATTGTTTTGTGTTAGGACGACTTCAACAGGATGAGAGTAATGACTTTCTATTCTATCAAATGCAATAGGAGTTGTAAATTCACTTGTTATTATTATCTTTATTTTCAAAGGAAATTGATTAATGACTATTTTATCTTTTAATAAGTTTATGTATTTAGTTGCATTGTTTTCTTCTATATCATCAATGGTAGTTTCAGTAATGAGATCTTTAAACGATTTTTTAGGTCCCATTTTTGTAAGGTTAAATTTTAATTATCTAATTTTCTTTGATATAAATACCAATAATTAGGATTTCTGAGCATAAATTCCTGATAAGCTTGTTTATATTTTTCTTTGTTATTTTGATAATGTTTTTGTTTTATAGGCTTTGTACATTCTTTACATGCACATTTAACTCCCATCGGTTTGTCTTTTGCTTTGTGATATTCACTTAGCAACTTGTATTCACCACATTTGGAACAATGTTTTCTTTCATCCATTTTCTAAGAAAACATTTTAGTTACATAAAAATGTCTAAAACAAATCTAACAAATAAATTAGCAGATGAACTACATCGTAGAGTTGTAAAATCTTTTCCTAAAAGACGTGTTTATGTTCATTCAATAGATCAAACATGGGCAGTTGATTTGATAGATATGCAACCATATTCAAAACAAAATAAACACTATAAATATTTATTAGCAGTTATAGATGTTTTTAGTAAATATGGTTGGTTAATCCCTTTAAAAAATAAAACAGGAGTAACAGTCAGCGAAGCTTTTAAAACATTATTTAAAGAAAGAAAACCAGCTTATATTTGGTCAGACAAAGGATCTGAATTTTATAACCGACAAGTAAAAGAATTGTTAAAAGATAATAACATACAGTTATATTCAACTGAGAATGAAGAAAAATCCAGTGTAGTGGAACGATGGATAGGAACAATGAAACAACATATGTATAAATACTTTACTGCTAATGAAACTACTAAATATTATGATGTATTGGATAAATTAGTTAAAAATTATAATAATACAGTACATTCTTCAATTAAAATGACACCTGTTGAAGCAAGTAAATTAAAAAATGAATTAACAGTGCGTAAAAATTTATATCCAGAAAAGGAAGAAAAAATTAAAAAACCTAAATTCAAGGTTGGTGATAGAGTAAGAATAACAAAAAAGAAAGGTAAATTTGAAAAGGGTTATACTACTCGTTGGACTACAGAAATATTTGTAATTGAAAAAGTTTTAAATACAAATCCTATTACTTATAGAATAATCGATTTAAAAGGTGAAGAAATTAAAGGTAGTTTCTATGAACAAGAATTACAGATCACTAAGTTTTAGATATTACCAAAACAATAATCAGTTTTAAAATTTTAATTTAAAAACAAAAGTGTAATAAATAAATACAAGTCAGTCTGATCAATATTCCATCAATAGTACTTTTGTTCGGTGGACATGCATGTCCGCTAAATATATAGTAACAGTCTGATTAATATTCCATCTATAGTAGTAAAATGTCAATCCAATTGATATTTAAATAGATAAGAACTTAAACACAAGATAAAGTATTTGCAAAATTACACATATAACAGTCACTCATGTATGTAGAAATACAGAATCCATTATCAATCAATAGTCAACACATAATCCTTAGCAACGGCGCTACTGCAGTGTCACCGTTACCATGTTATGAATCCGATAGTAAAGTGGATCTGAACATGACAAACAAGAACAAGTATTGTACTATACATAATTTAAACGGTGTATCCTATTACTGCGTCTGCAGAGTCGTGACTTCTTGAGACGATTCCATTTCTCGCGTGTAACATACACCAGGATCTTCTTTCCAAAATGTGTTCATTTTTGGGCTGCTGTTAAACAAATCTACAAGTTCTTTCTTAAGCTTGTAGATCTCGGTGAAAGAAAGTCCAACACTATAAAGTTTAACGTATCCTCCCAACGATTTTGCACATTCACGCAACCTTCGAGCATAGGAAGGATGAATCCCAATGTTTTCAAGAAGCCACTTACTCCATGTAGTAGTCATAACCCCTCGAATACGTAGTTCGAAACATTTCTCGAAAACAGCATTGAGCAACATTCCATATTGAATAAAAAAGAAGAGAGTCTGAGCATTTTGACGTTTAAGATGCTTAAACCCGTCTTTTAATTTTTCAACCGCTTGTTCTTCAGTGGTAATGTCCCCAAGTGTAAACAGAAACACATCTCTGTTTACCGTCTTCTTCGTATCTACAAAGTTTTCAACCAAATACGCATGAAGTTGTTCAGGACTCCGTTTTTGTACTCCCTTTGTTTTCTTTGTCATGATTACTTGTTTTAGATTACTCTTTGGTTTCCTCGGAAACGTCTCGGTTGGTCCTTCCATCACAACCTTGTTTAAAAAAGTAGTCATATTCATATGAAAAGCCTGATGTTCTAAAATAGTTGCATGTTGTTCATCCGTCCACGCGTACTTTTGTGTAGCATCCATTATTTGAGTATATGATCAAATTGACGAAATTCCAATAAAATGTTACAACGGAATCTATTCACAACACAAAATAATAGAATGAATAAATGTTTTTACCCTCAAGACGTATATACTAGTCTTCTCTCCACTGTCAATAAACGTCTGCAATATGTTTACATGTGATGACAACATTGTCTAGGCAACATGTAAACATACTCTTGACAACCATCGATTTAGTTTATTTTAAAGTCATATCCTATTGAATATCTCCTTGGCTGTAGTAATTTGCTTTGTGAATAATTATGGATAATCAATAATTGAAAATTCCTCTTCATTTATTTGTATCTCATTTATAAAAAGTTTGCTTGGATACAGTAAACACTTACTTAGTTTCAATAGAATTTTTGTAAACACTTACGTAACTAACTTCAAAATGGAAATCTGAATTAAATAAACTTGAAACGTAATAATACGATAAATTTACAAGATATGGAGATGAACAGCATAAAAAGGGAAATTGAATCGTTAACCGAGAGAATAAATAAAGTTAAGGAAGATTTGGGTGACAAAAAGAACATATGAGAATGAAGAAAAGACTACATTGGAAATACATTTCTGAAAGAGATAGGATAGCAGAACTTGTTCGTCAAGACAGTAATTCCTAGTAATTGACTTCTTTAAATCTTCCATCTTCAAAATTTATTTGTGCATCTTGTATGACAAACAGATAAACATTTATCGATTTATTTGCTCCTGCTTTTTTAGTTATTTGGATAGTAATACCTTCAGAAGCATTTTCAATTCTTCTACCTGAACCGTGTAACGAATTGTCATCTGTTGAACGTAAATCTAACCATAATGCATAATTAGTTGTAAGATATTTTTCTAATGTTGTATAGGACAAATTTAAATCTTTTGTAAGCATATTTGTTTCTTTACTTCTTTTTGAATTTAAAGCAAAGAATTTATTTATTTCATCCCACTGTTGATATGCTTTCATTCCTTGACTGTATAGTTGATTTGGAACACCTTCTATTGTCATTTCTACTTTTGTTATGTTAGGATTATAATAAGTTTCGGTACTTGTTCTTTCAGGATCTTCGAACAACATCAGAATTCCTTTCATACTTCTGGCTGGAACATTTAAATTGATGTTCCATAAGGTATCAGATTTGTTTTTGGTTATTTTTCTATGTCTCAGTATCCTATCGTACAAAACAACCATCTTACCATCAACTTGTTGTCTTATCTGTCTTGCTAATTCTGCATCAGTAACCATATCAAATTCTAAACAAATGTTTTTTATTGTATAACTTGCGGTTGCATCTGTTGATTTAATAGCATTGCTGTAATTATTAAAAGTGAGTTCGTATTCAAGTCTATCACCTAGACCTGCTTGATAAAAAGGCATATGCGTTTCTAATAGTTCAAAATCAAGTGGGATACAAAATCTTGCACCATATGCAGTTGCAATCGCTTCATCGCCTGTGTCTGCTGTTTTATCATCCGCGCCAACTCTGTGTTTTAACATGTTTGATTCACCAATACCTTGGTATGCCATATTTAAACGTTCAGATGTAGATTTCCATAAATCAACATAACAATGGTAAATATCACTATCATCAATTGACATGATTTCATTTCCACTTATACGAATTGTTGTTTTTTTAACTATTGCTCTTCCTATGTTTTGATATATAGTTGCATTTTCGTCTGTAGATGTGAGTTCTATTTCGAATGCCAATCTGGTTGTTCCAGGAACAATAACATCATTATTGCTTAGATTGGGGAATCTCACTAATAGCTGTTGATTTTGATCAATAGTTGAAGGATTATTAGTTATTACTACACTTTGACGGATACCTTTCACACCACGAGGTTCTCTTATTTTTCTGTAAGGATTTAATTTGTTTCCGTATGCCGACATTTTTAAGGATTAAATTTGTTATAAAAATAATTCAATTATCGCTGATACTAGAGTATTGATACATGCATAATTATCACTCTTACTAACAAAACCTATTATATCTCCAGCCTTAACTTTAAAGGGTGTATCAAAGTTATGATAACCGTGCGCGTCACCACCATCCAAAATTATTCCGTAACCATATGGCTTGTTAGCATTAACAGTCATTTCCACATAAACGGCTATATCATCTGTGTTTGTTCTTAAACTCACTAAACCAATACCCAATATTTGTCCTGGAAAGTTCATTACATGATAACCACCACCACCATCACCAAAATTAAACTTTTGATTCGCACGTATTGGACCATCAATTCCAGCATTTATACTTATTATTTTTTTGTCTGGTTTATTATCAATGATATTTTCAACATGTAAAACTCTGATGGTTAGGGCAGCGACACTCCGGCGTAAATCTCTATCCTTAGTATCCATCGTTCGGAGCTCACTCTTCATATTTAATATTTCTTTTTCTACGTTTTTTTTGACACCAAGTATGCTCATTTTATTAAATAAATTATATAACTTCTAAAACACAATTAATTGGTAAATGATTAATTATCTTGTTATTATTTTCATCTCTTATTTCTAATTTCAATTCTGTTATAACATCATTTACCAAACACTTATATTCCGGATGCTCAAATCTCGCTGTTATGACTTCACCAAACTCTTTATTCTCAACTGGAATAACAGCCAATAATGTACTCGGCTTACCGTCAAGATAATTATGAGAAGTGCTAACTTGTTCCAAATGGATATATAATGATTTATGGATAGCAAAATCCACAAATTTGTTTCCATAATGTAATTCATCAGGTCCGAATTTACGTTTGTTATCAAATCCTAACATATTTACCAAATCCTTACTTATATTTAACCTAGTAGGAGTGTTTAATGAAGCGATACCATTTGCTTCATTTACGGATAATACAATATTTTCTTTTTGAAATTCATCCGCTATTTGTCGAAAACTATAATAGCCATTCATAATCCTTTGCTGTGTCTCTCCGTCTTTCCTTATAAACCCATGATAAACATTATACCAACCTATACTGTATCTTATAAATTTCAAACCGATACGTTTATTTCCATTTCTGTTATTTATGTATTGTTCTAAGTTTATTGTCTTATCTATATTTGAAATAGTATGATACATTTTTAATATAAAAAAATGATGACAAAAGAATTTAAATATAATCCTAATGCATCATATAATCCAGGTGTTAAATATTCAGAAAAAGATCATCAATTTAAAACAAATCTTGTTAATCAAATAATATTTGTAAATCAAAAAGAGAACTTTGAAACAGCTTTTCCTGATTTATTTCAAAACTATCAAAACCCATCATTACACACCAACGAACCATGGAATACATGGATTCATTCGTCATTTGATTGGTGGCAATGTCAGTTGAACTTTGCAGTCTGGTGTGCAAGTACAGGATGTGGTGTTTCTCATGACAAACATATTCAACACACATCAAATCTCACGAAGTCTATATATACTTTTCATTTATATTATTGTACTGCAAGAATACTAAAAGAATTAAAATCACCTTTACCTACAGATTCTTCTTTTTGTTATTATAAAAATCCGTATGATAAAGCTGCATATCAAAAATTATGTGATGAATTTGAAGTATCTACTCATACTGACTGGAGACAAAAACTAGAAAAATCAGGTAAAGGACTAGGTAATTTTTCACAATATTATAAACCAAATGGTGAATACAGGTATAATCATCCAAAGGATGGTCCCTTCTTTAATATTCATGATGAACTTAAACATGAAAAAGATATAAGTATGGCTTGGACAACATTTATATTAAATAAATCAGAGGGTTTTACAAAAGCAGGTATCGAACGTATCAATGAAAGTATTAAAATTTACGTATGGGCTTTGTTGGGTGCACAATCTCAAACAAAAACAGAAATTTTAAAGGTAGGAACAGGATTTGATGCACAAAAACAATTCTTAGCAAATGTACAAGATGTTGTAAATAGTCCTATTGATTTGCCCACTCAAATATCAAATTATCAAAATGTTTTAAAATACGCAAGAAGTAAAGTTGATTATGCTTATGGACTTGGTTTATATATGTCTCCCAGTGATATGGTATTACAAATTGGCACCATTGTTGGTTATAATAATAAAATTGTGATTGCAACAGAAAATCAAACGCTCGGTTTAAATGATGATTTAAATAATAAAAATTTTGATCCTGTAGATTTTAAACCAAAAAAATCAGAACGAAAAAAACCAATACCAACAATACAAAAAAATGAGTATGACGAACACGAAGATAATAAAAAAGCAATAATATTTGGAAGTATTATTACAGCACTTATTTTGTTAAATATTCCCTAGCAGCAACATACAATAAACCAACAACCAAAACAAGCAAAGCCCATAAGTTGTTTGCAAACCAATTTACTACGTCTTTTGTTGCAGACAATAACCAAGATACAATAGAACCTATAATACCTGGTAATGCAGCTGCTAATTTTCCTGCAAGAAAAGATAATAGTTTTCCAAGATTTTTTAATTGTTTTTTTATCCAGTCTTGTATACCACCTTTTGATGGAGGAGGAGAAGGAGAAGGAAAAGTAGTTCCACCAGTAAATGCCTCAACAATAACACCAATAATCATTCCAAAAGCAGTTAAAACACTAACTATTGTTATTCCTTGTTCTCTGAATAATGTTCTTATTCTTTCACCTAATGTTTTGTCTTCGTATAACACTTTATTTATTGTTTCTTTAATTCTGTTTACTTGACTACGTAGTTTTTCTTTATTAATATTAATTACTTCTAGTCTTGCACTTCTCTCAGATTCCAACTCTCTTATTCGACTACTTATTCTATCTATTTGAAATTCATCATTGTCTTCTTTAGCTTGTTCTAATTTAGTATTTTCTTTTGCTAAATCTTTATTTGTTTCATTCAGTTTTGCTAATTCATTTGCAATCTCTTCTTTTACTGATGTCATTGCACTGATTATACCATCCATCTCTCTTTTTGTCATATCTGTTTGTGTTTCCCGGTCTTCATAAGAATTTATAAGTGATATTTCTTGTTCATGTTCAATAAAAGAAGTTTCTATTTCTTTTACATATGTTTCTACATTACTTGCTGTTTCTAATAATTCTTGTCCTTCTTGTTGTGAAGATATTTCTTGTAATGGAATTTCTATATTATCGAGTTCACGAATTGGTGCTTCATTTAACATTCTCTGAAACTCTGCTCTACCTTCTATTATTCTATCAGATATTTTAAAATCATCTACACCTAAAACATCTCTGATAAAATCAACACCATTATTTTTCTGAAGAGTGCTAAATTTATAAAATTTTAATACTCCTTTTTTGTAATGTGTTAATGCAATATCATTACCTGATCCATCTTCAACATATAACATTAGTCTCCCATAATCTTCCCTGACAAAAAAACCCTCTTCATTACGTACAGTTTGACCATTTTCATCATAAAATCTTTTCATCATTCTTTTTGTAGTTTCTTTTTTAAGAATTTTAGCATCATTTTCTGATAATTCTTTCGATACTTCAATTTCTTTATTTATATAATCTTGAAACTCTTCATCATTTACAGGAGAATTTTCTTCTTCATAACGGTCATCTTCGAATACAGGATTGTCAAAATCGAAACCTCCTTCAGCCATTTATTTAAAGAGGATTTAATTCATATTTTGGAGGAGGGTCATTAACTATTGTAATTTTATTAAAAAAAATTAGATATTTTCCATTTTTTTTTTAAATTCACTTCTTACTCTAGCTTCTGTGTCTTCAATCAATTTCTTTCTTTCACTGTCATTCATTCTTGTTTGTGTTTGTTTTGTACGTATATTTTCTTTCATTTTGTTGTATTTTTCTAATTCATCCAAAACTGATTTAAATTCATTCTCACTTATCTGTCCATCAGTTAAAGATTTTGAAATTAAATCTTTTATACTGTTTAACTTGCATTCTGCCATTGTTTTAATTTCATAATGTTTTTTTGATTTTGTTGTCAACTTTCTTCTAATTAATTTAACTAGACCTCCTAAACTTCCACATACAACAGCTGTAATTTGTATGGGAAGTAAGATAGGAAAAGCTATTCCAATACCTGCCAAAACAACAGATGTCGAAATTAGACTTGTATCAACACCATCAGTAATATTAACTCCGCGTTTATATTTCTTGTATAGTGATTTACGTTTATCTCTCTCATTTATTAATGTTTTTTCTATTTCTGTTATTTTTTGTAGTCTATAATTTTGTCCATCTTCTATAGGTAATTCTGGATATAAATCGGGAGCTGTAGGTTGTTTCATTTTTAAAAGTAAAAAATTGGTCTTTTTTCTTCTCTTAAATCCCACAAAATTTTTTCCCTCCCCCATTTTCTCTCATTCCTCATTTTTTTCATTTTCTCATTTTCTC
>JARWCS010000042.1:846312-858932 GCA_034783895.1 Geukensia demissa | reverse complement strand
GATGGTTAAAATTCGTATTGCACGCATGCTACATCTGTCTCAAACACTTAAATATTTTGAACAGGTACTTGCCAGTTGGTTTTTACGACCTGACGTGCTCAACAGGAGTAAAAAGATATTAACCTTTGACATAACATGACCACTTCACAAAAACCCTTCCACCTCAATTAACTACTTAAACGTTTTTAAGAGTTAATTTTTACAAAGCGTAAAATATAATCATTCAATTTTCTAAAATACATCTGTTCATTTTAACATTAAATTGATAAAATAATTGCTTCAGTGAACAATATACACACAGAAATCAAAGCATATAAACAATAAGATTAAATGTAGTTCTATCGAAATGCAATTTTGTAACCAAAAATATTATAGTCGAAAAGTTTTGTTTTTTAAATACATGTATCCAAGTTTTCTTACTTGACAAGTATACTAGTTTAGTTTAGTTTAACTCGGTGGGTATATGTTATTACTAATGACATAAGTATCAATAAAATATTATTCTGTTTGTGAATTGGTATATTTTTCAACTGATCATGGACATGATGGATACTAGGAGAAAGTCCCCCATATCTATCGTTTTCCCGACAGATGTTTCCGCAAATACCTTCATATTGGAAGTCTATTGAGGCTGTTACAAACAAACACCAAGGATACTTACTTATCGATATGAAAAAAATCGATATTGATATAACTCAACCGTACTTCGTGAGAATCCCACAGCACCAAAAAGTTGTCCTAATATCTGCATCGATATGTGTTTCTTCTTTACTTCCCTTCAAATTTCTCGGTTTCTTAAAACCTTTTCAAGAAGTTCGATAATTAAATTTGTTAATATAGGATATCTTTACTTTTCTGGCATTCTCCTAATCTGCGTGTAATCCATAGCATTCTAACAATATCTAAATAGTGCATGAGAACTTTATAAAAGCGTTTATGATGAGTTTAACAACAATTTGTTATTTATTTATGAAATTGATAGTTTCTGAGTATTATAAGAATTGCTTGGTTATCCTTAATATTTAATGAAGTATATAAATGCTAGTCTTTTTTCTTCATTACATTCATTTTGTATATCGGGAAAAAAATTCTACATCCCCTCGATTTGTAATAGTATATTTGGTTTTACTTGCTTTTTTAAGTTTAGTATCTGTGCATGCAACTTTTGAAACGCACAAAACATTATCTGTACATAATTTGTTATTTTGTTACTTTTAGTAGCTTATGTTTCAATCAAATATTTAAGGAGACCGACTTCTTGAACTAACAAAATTAACAAAAAAATAAAAATTTAAAATAACAAAATAAAACTGATAATTTTATATTGATATCCACCGATAAGCGTATTTTCTGCAGTCAATATATATTAAAATTTCCAAATTTTGAGCTGTTGTGAGAAATTTGAAAATTTAACAGTCAACTTGTGATTGTGTGAGATTTTGTTTCTCTGTTCCATCTAATTCATTTCATAATAAAACCGCAAAACTGCACGTTTTAATATGCATTGCTTATGCACAGGAAAATTGCCAATCCTGTCGAACTAGCTACCTTATTAAAAGGAGGTAGTCTTTTCATCAGAGGTTGAGTCAAGAACTACGTTTTTTTCCTAGTCTCACGAATATATCAACGCTATATGTTTGGTGATATTTCACGCTGAACATGAATCCGTCGGTTGTTCTTTTAACTGCCATGTGTTGTCCACTTGAAATGTGAAGATTTTTAAGTTCTCTTTTCCATATATTTAAGGACATGGGATTACATAAGTCGTTATATTTGTTACTCGGATAGCATATGTTTATAAATAAACAAGGTCTTACGCCAAAGTCCACTTTATACGTAATGATACTTGCGAACAGATGTAATATAACAACAAGCAAATAATCCGTAAAAAGAATAACGTCCATGTTGTTTTTAAAGATTTACTTCAAAAGGAATAATTTTTATGACGGTCTTTTATTATTTTTACCTTCTATTTGAAGAGGGATTAGATACAAATTGGCTGGGGATTTTACGCAACTTCCCTCCACGAAATTTGTATTTGAATAATATTTCTATGTGTCATTATAAGTATTTAATAATTTCAAACAATGGCGGGTTTCGGAAAAAAGCAACAGTAGTGATGAACTATTATTTGGTGTTTTACCGCGAAAATTGTAATTTAATCAAAACCACCAAGAATGGTTACGCACTTGAATTATGAACGATTTAATTCATTATTTTGGAACAGCAAGTTTGATAAATTTTCAAAATAAACTATTAAAAGGATTTCATTAACATGTAAAATTTGACATAGGTCATTCTCCATGCATTCTTATATACGACATTTTATGAAAAACGAATGATATTTCTTTGTTTATAACTTTCAAGAATGAAAATCCAATAACTCTTGGAAAAGGAATTCATTTGATCAACAAGAAATAAAATATATAACTAATTTACGAATTTTTATATAGAACTAATCTATACATCCGTTACTAGTAAAACACTAGTGAAAACAATTTTAAAATATATAAAACTCTGCTCTTTTGTGAGTTGTCTTCGATTATTTATTGCAAAATAAAATCGCATTCCCTTGGCTTACGTATAGATTTGCAGACGGAAAGCGGACTGAGTAAAACACTCTACTCCATCGAAAGGGCGTGGTATGATTAGGTATCTTGGTCCCCTTTATTGTCAAAATCTGGTAATTAAACGTTGTTGAATTATCTAAATCAGTGGATCAGGAAACACGGTTAATTTCTAGCCCCAAAATCAGTCATTTTACAGAAAATCATCAGTTAAAGTAAAACATAATTATCAATGAACAGCAACGCGTCTCCAAAAATATCATTAACTACTTTAAAAAAACAAATTGAAACAAATAAATTATCCATTCTGTAATTTCATCAATTTTCGTTAACAATAAAGCATATTTATTTTTGACCTTGCTTACCATGCATAGAAATAATCCGTTCGGTTTCTCTGCCTGCAAGTACAACCCCTGTTAAAGGGGTGTCCGTTGGTTGGGCGGGATGTATAAATTCTCAAATCTTCTCAGACGGGAGGGTTACCGCCGTGCCCCGTATTGGAAAAATGCCACGCTCTCTGCACGCAGCGTTTAGAGGTAAGATAAAAGACTGGTCGGCCCAGAGTCAGAATAATTTGTCTGGGTAAAGCGGCAAGTCTTCCTGCAGACTGTTGCTTTAGTGAGCTAGCACGTTAAAAATCCGGCGCATCGTGTCGGTCTAGTACAAAGCAGGATTCAATCATCATCATTCATAAATATTCTCTCGTCCTAAATATGCATGAAATATTTGCCGCTGGACGTTAAGCAACATTCAACCAACCAATCAATGTAAGATAAACAACTCCTTCATCGTTCTTGACTAAGCAACCAACTATAAGCTCTGGAAATGAATAGTTTGATTTTTAAGACGTCCGTTCACATAACTGGCTCATTTTTAAAATACATGTAATTATGAAAAGTGTTGTTTTTGTTATTTTAGTAACAGTGGCCATCTTTGTTGACTTGTGAATTCAATGTATATTTTGAAAGTGAAGAACTATTTAACTAAAAATGGCTGCAATTGGCAAACTAGAAAAATACTGAGATATAACTGTGGGCGGACGGCGGATGCCGATTGCAAAAAATCTGTTAGGTTGAGGGCAAATGACAGAAGCAAATTTTTGAAAGAAAAGAAATCGCAAAGGATTCAGAAATGTAAAAGCTCTAATATAAGCTTGATTATTGAAAAGGAACCTCAGATTAAGTCCCCTTCCACTCTCGAACAAATAAGCGATACACATGTTTATGTTAGCGGGTCTGTGATATGGATGTCTTATATTTAAATCATGTTTTATTGTGTGTTTTTACAGGTCTATCGCAATTAGGGTTCAAAATTAGGCTCATTATAATGAGTATGCAATGCTTGATAGCAGGGACGTAACTCTATATATGAAGCCATAATCCCTCCAATCATCGGACGACGCGATTGTAATATTTATCTTTATTTATACGTTTGTTTAACAAATTTAATCGTGTTTACCGTATTACGTATGATTGAACTTCCGTTCTGATAAACAACAAATAATCAGTTTTACACGTAAAGGTAAAGGATTAAACAACAGACATGCAAGATTATAAAAAAGAAAATTATCGGATCAAGGTATCTATCTCCTTGATCGGATTAAAGATTTTTCTTTCTTTTACCAACCGATAAAACTATCATCGAATTAGTATCAAGGATATAAATATATAGTCTACGTATTAGAACTCGGTTGTTTTCGTTGTCTAATGAAGACAATTACTCGATGTCTGTGCTAGAATTAAGCTTTGTAAAAAAAAATTGGATAGTTCCTTTATGCCAACGGCTGTAGATGTTGTCAGTTCCAAAGCTGTATCTGGCATTTTAATTTTTTTTTTTAAATCGTCTTATCCAAAACTTGTGAGCCAACTGCAACTAACCGTTGGTCGAAGGGTCTTTATATCGTCATTTACCAAAAATAATGGCTGGCATCACTGCACAATAGCCAAGATTGCTTCAACAGCCGAACTTGTTTCAACAAAGGAAACTAACTTAAAAATCTTCTAGATTGACACTATATTGAGCCAATTGCAACCGAACTTTGGTTAAATGATCTTCATATGGCCCTCTACCAAAATTACGTCCGATATTCAGGACAGCCAGCTAAAATGGCTGATTGCAGCCGAATATAGTTTAACAAAGGACCCTACTAGTATTGGAAATTCAGTCAAAAATGGTCAGAAACTACTCAGCCATTGCAACAAAATTTTGGTGGCATGGTCATTCGGTTGTATTTTAGCACAGTTGTTTGCGACATTCCCGATAACCAACTAATATGGGCACCGCTTGCAAACTTTGTTTAACATACGAACCTTTGCGGAAATTCACATAAAAACTTCTGTCTGAAACTTTTGGGTCTATTGCAACCGAACTTTGGTGGAATGGTTTAGCATGAGACATTATGGCAACCTTATGTTCTGATTTCCTGTCGCAGCCAGACTTGTTGCAAAATAGGAGTCTAAGGGTGATTCACTTCAGAATTTTCTTTGGTTAAACTACTTAGCCAATTTGACTCTACCAAAATTTTGTTAAACAATCCTTCCTTGTTATGAGTCTCTGTCAGGTGAGCGATACAGGCTCCAGGAAGCCTCTGGTCAAGAAATAATGACCCAATCAGTCAACGCCGCATTAGCGCCATGATAATAATCTAAGCCAGAAACTTTTCGAAATAATGGAACTGATGATGGCATTTTGGGTGCATAGTACTTTTTATATATCATTCAAATTGTTAAAAATGTTTTGGTCAAGAATGTTAACTGTTGTCCGAAAGGATTTGCAACACTAGAGTCACGACTTTTTAAATCAAATTGGAAAATGCGAAACTATTTTCCTGAAGATAAACCATGATTATGGATATGTAAAATTTGTCTTCTAATTTGCATGGCAATTGTTGGGATTTTTAAGAAAAAAAACTATTGCAAGAATCCGACACAAACTTTTACTTCAAATGGCTTAGTTTTTCTAGTGCCACTTCAAATTCCATTCGATTCACGTAATCTGAACGACAGCTATTTAGATATTTAAGTAGTTTTTAATCATCTTTGATGTTTAAAAATCATACATTTTTAAAAGATTAGCGCATCTTTAATCGATGAAGACATACACAGTTATTAGGTAAATCGGATTTGTATGATTGTGTCCAAACACTGTATTTGTTTAACTGTTTTTATTATTTTGTTTGGATGTATACAAGCACTTCTAATCCTGATTCCCAATATCAAACATTCGCCGAAATTCAGCCCACCTGACCTTAAGTATCGTGTGAGATTTTATCGACACTCGTCTTCTTTTCGTCCTTAAGCTTCGTGGTAATTTTTTTGGAAGGGGGTGGAAGTAAAAATCAAGGTGAAAGGTAACAATTTTGGCTACCTCAATGTTACTATTCAACCCTAATTTCCATCATGATCATTACGCATCGTCTACCTGGATGAACCTTGTAACGAACCATCATTACCGAAAACACAAAGACGGAACAAAAACCGCGTAGACAAGATTCTTTTAACCAAACCAAACAAAACCTACTACAATCAGTCCACGTAATATTACCTTGAGAAACATCTTAAGATGTATCCAGGTTTTAATAGATTGTGATAAGTAAGAAGTAAAAAGGAGTTCTTATTTTGCATATACATATAAAAATAGGAGATTTGGCATGATTGTCCATGAGACAGCCACCCACCAAATGATAGTCGAATTTAAACTTCTACAGGTCCCATTACGGCCTTCACTAATGAACATGTAACTTACAAAAATATAGTTTTTAAAATGCCTATTGTAATATTAAGAAACATCTTGAGTAAAGTTATATTTTGATATTTTTAATCTAAAGGAGATCAACATGCATCATCCATGAAGGTCCCAAGCGAGAATTTTCGGTGATGTTGCGGTTTTACTACGTGGTTGTATATGGGAGTAATATACTAACATAACTCCCAGATTGTATATAGTAATCTGTTGTTTGCTTAAAATTGGATTATTTACTATGTATATTTGTGGGCCAGAAACTTTATCTATATGACTCGTGCATCATCAGATTGTATTTTGCATTTTTTAATTTTTTATATTTTTTCTCATTTGGGATTGAAATAAAATTTCATAATATTTTAATCAATACTTTTATCGGATCTAATGTTTATTTCAGTTGATTTCGTGTCATTTTCTGCTAGTAAAATAATATCCCTCAGGTAAAATGGCTAATATTTTAGAAGTGTCTTTTCACAAACTTTGATGTTTCACTTTTAGAAGATTAGCTCATATGTCTACAAATTAATAATACAAAAATCGGATTGGCGAAACGTTATTTGTATTTATTAAACATATGTATCTGTTAGTCTAAAGCTTCCGAATATAACTCAAAGTTGTCTAACTGATAATTGATAAGAATAACAATATAAATGTAGGTAAAATCATATCTACAAATGTTTATAACCAATTAATCCGATTATGGATTCAACTTAAATATTAACTGTTTTTTATTTACAATATACGAGTTCTAGTTTGGTTAGCAACTACAATGTTTTGAATTGGCCTGACTCGATTGACTATATGAATGTTGCTTAACGTCCAGCGGCATATTTCATGTATATTCAGAACGAAAACATACACCAAACCCGACTTCACATTTGATCTTCAATAAAATTAGCACGCAGAATTCTCCAGCAATGACGTTTATATTTTAACTGTGCTCGTATGGGACAAATAACTTTATGCTTTGAAATGATTTAAACCAAATAGGTTCTATAAGCAAAAAAGCATAGATATTACAACTAGTAGTTCATAGGTGTGGATTATAATTATGTTGTTGTGTGTAACTCATATAAAAGTTCGTTTTCATCGGAGAAGTAGCAAATATCAATTTTAATGTCTTTGGTTTGTCCCGGGCGAGGCGAGCACGCTAACCATTACACCGTCGAGGGGGTGGTCTAACTTGAAGCTGAGCATATATTTCAAATGTATATACAGAACGCCCCACACAAAAAGCGGATTTGCTCTCGCAAATGAAAGGATTATCCTGGTCTCGGGCCACCTTGCGGGTTTCAATTGCCTGTCATCCTGTCTCCAAGACATGTTTGTGTGTAAGGAGATATACAGCTCCTTTTTACCTTTTGCGTCGAGTTTACAGTGAAGAGTTACTGTACGTTTTATGTTTCATCGGATTTTGTTGGTGCTTGACGCAAACAGAGTTACCACTCCATAAAAAAATGGTGTTATGGTTCGTATTCTATTTTGATTGTCTCAATCTTGACGGAGAGCATGCGTCCAATTTGTATAAAATTTCGCTCCGACTCATCCAGTTTCTGTTGTGCCAGTGTGTAAATTTCTGTAGGATATCATCCGTTTGAGATGATTATTCCACTTTAATTTCAACAGACTGGTTCCAACAGTAAAAGTCTCTTCGTTGCTCCGAACATACGCCCGTGGTAACTATAGTGATAACACAAATAAATTCATTGAGCGCTAGTATGGAATTAAAATTCTGTGCAGTTTTGATGAGCAAAACCGATAAACTGACCGAAAAAAATCCACTGTCCGACTACAGCTGTGTTGTTTTGACTGTGGCTTCAAAAATAAAAGTTAAAATTATTTCAAAACTAAAAACTAATGATGGTGTATGATGTTAAATGATATGAATTTTTCTATGTTTGCCATATATAAAACATATATAAAACATAAACTCTGTAAATATGAATATATAAATCTCGAGAATCAACACAAAAACGCCATGACATGGACGAATAAAATCCCAAAGCAAAAATGAAAGCCATACGGAAACAAACTAAAAACAGTAAGCATGATGCATGTTAGAATCTACATGATTAATTCTGTATGCAAAGAAAAACTAATTTAAAGAAATGAAATAATATATGCATGGCCAGAGCTGAATTAATATATAAAATTGTTTTACTAAAGCAAAAATAAAAATAAGGGGATAATCTAACTGAGTATTATATAGGACAAAGGCAAAAATTAAAAATTACCCACAACGAGACAGAACAGCTAATTTCAGAGTCATTCCAGGAGTGAATAGTGCCCTTAAATTGGGGATGAAGTATGGCTGTTCCAAAGAGTATCTGCAGCGAATATGACGATTTTTTATTGTATCGTGTATTTGTCATTTATGGAATATCCAAGATGTTGCTGTACATGAAAAAATATTTATATTTTTAACATTGTAAGCATATATACTTTTGAAATCCAATTCAACTTAAAAAGTATAGTCTTGTTAATAAAACTTAGAATGTATGATTTTTGAAGAGTTAAACACGTTTTGGGACACTTTTTATCCCTATTTATTCAAGACAACGATATAGAATCATTAAAAAAAAGCACATTAATACAAAAATCTGGACTTGTAATTTTTTTCATTAACCATGTATCTTTTTTAGGCTAGTATATGTATCAATTTCCGAAAGTAAACCGAATATCTAAGATGCATGTGGACCAACCAACAATCTCAAAAACCTTTTGCAACTCGGTAGTTGATTTGTGTGAAAATAGAAGCAAAACTTTTAAAAACCGAAATGACTAAAATTCCGGATATGAAATTAAGGTACACTTGAATCACTTAAAGTAAGACATGTATAACAGCCTAGGGGTTAAGGAACACTTAATCACAGACACATCTATAAATAAATATTTTGCGCTAGACATTAGTATGTTTGCAATATCATTAAACACACATCTTCACAGTTTTTCTAAGATTTGTATCAAAACAAAACAGTTTTAGGCAATTAAAATGTAATGTCAAACCTGTTGACACATCAGATAATACCAAATTATAAACTCTGTCTATTTCGTAGACAACAAATTATTTATATTGTGTTTGCAGACGCTTAAATTTTATTTTACTTAGAAGCATATATATTCATGTCTAATTTCTTTAAGAATACTCTTCTAAATCAAAATTGTACAAATTTCCGCGAGGGTGTAACACCATACGAAAATGCAATTTAACAATAGCCACATCTACATTTTTGTAAAAATCACAAAAGTATGTTTAGGCCAGTTAAACTTAAATAATAAAAAACGAAAATAGGTACACATGCATGAAAAGGCACATACATCATACATATATAGAAGGATGCAGTCGCAATATGCTATGAAAAACTACATATGGACAGTTCTTTTCTTTTCAAACGCGCCTTGCGATTAAGGAAATGGAAATAAATCAATTAATACATATATGTATACTTAAAATCCCAAGTCGGTGGACATCGCATATGCACGTGGCTGTGATATGATGTCTCCTTTTCGTGCTGTCATTTTTAAGATTTGTCTATTAATTTTCTGAAAAGCCATATAAAGAACATGCATTAACTGAACTTTCTGACTAAGAGAATGTCTGATCAGGCGGAATGAGGATAAAAATTAGTTGTAAGTTGTGAAATATTGAAAAATGTGCCTTTCGTTCGTGCCTTTCTTTCATGTCGGACTTTCTTTGTCTTTGAACACGCAATGCTTGGAAAATAAACAGATGTTCTGACTCTTGTCGTATTTGTAGTTTGATGTGATTTTTTTTTTTTTTTTTTTTTGTCTTGGGATAAAATCTTCGTTTATTTTTTGTTACTTTATTCTAGAGAATCGTGGACGATTAAGATTCAAGAAGTTTATGGCCTATAACAACGCAGGGATACAACATATGTGTTGATAGAAAAAAAGATTGGTTAATTCATTGACTGCTGCTAAACGTCGAACTGGCAAAAGTTTAGCCAAATTCTGGACGGGAAGAAGTAAACAAACAATAAATCAAAATGTAGATTGTGAGCAGGGGACAAGAAAGGGTTTTAGACTGCCACTGGAATAATAACGGGTTTGATAGGGGCGGAAAATTTAGCCGTGTATCTGGCCGCCAATTGACCACTCAAAATGAGCTGTAACATAGTAGCTTTAACGTACTTTGAATGTGGCATTTACTAACCACGGGGCTTCTTTAACGTCTCCATCTGAACGAATTGTGAACTATGCATGCATTCCAATACCAGGGAATACGTCTCCATCTGAACGAATTGTGAACTATGCATGCATTCCAATACCAGGGAATACCTTTCAGAGGAATAGTGCATCCAGGACGGAGATACCTATGGTTACGGTCATAAAAACGAAATAAGGACTATTCAAAGACCAAAAGCTCTGAATTTGGACGGGCGCATTCTCTCTTTCGTATACACTCCCACGCATTTAATTTAATTAGTAAATAACTAAACAAATAACTTTAACAAAAAATGTAAAGAAAGATACTTTCTCAGTTTATGCTTACTGTTTACTGAAAGCAAGCTTGGTTGACAAGGACTTTAGCTTGTCGTCATATTGGAAACTATATTGAATTACTAAGTAGAGAACAAGAATAATATAAGATTGCAAGATGATATTCTAATACGCATATGCCCAAATCATGGATTATCTTGAACTGCATGTGAATAAAAACGTATCAGTTTTATATTACACATTTTGAAAATTCAAGAATAAACAAGACTCCCCTATAATTTGTTGAAATATGAAATTGATGTTCATTAATTAATTCACAATGCAAACTGATTACCTTTTTTATGATATATCAAATCTTTTTAAAAAGTCAGGACGACATTTACCGTACTTCGTTCCTCAGTCCCACCGACATGCAATAGAGATTTTAATCTAATATCATTATGGTTAACCATTAGGGGAGATTAACTCCATAATTGTTATCTTTTATATAAAATATAAGGGTAATAACAATCCGATGTGGTATTACAATACAAAATTGTCACATTAAATTACTGTCACCTAACCTCTGTCCACCCCTGGGCGGAGACATTGCCGCAAACTAGTCGTACTTGCTGTCGTAATGGACAAAAATGTCATTTTGCCTCTTGTATGGACGAACTTTCTAAAGAAATGATTTTATGTTAAATTAGTTTCAATTTTTTTGTAAATAAAGATACAAGATTAAAAGTAATAGCCATGGGGTGACAAGTATATAAGTATGAAAAAAGTATACTTTGGGCTGGGATAAGTTTGACAGACCGCGAATGTTTCGCTGTCATACATTTTTAAATAGACCCCTTATATGATTATTGCTTTAAAACCTGCTGAGCAATCAAACCCATAATTGAGCTTTATGTAATTCGGAAACGACGAAATTCACCTCTCAACCCGACCCCACATTTTATCATTAATAAAATAAGGACGCAGCGGACCCACAAATAAATGTTAATATATATACTATATGTTAAATGGACTTGTATAAGACAAATAACTAGCATGCAATTATAACCGAATTAAATCTAATGAATTTTAGGGAAAAAACAAGATGTTATTGTCAGCAGTTCTGGCGTGTTAGACCACTACAAATATATTTCTAGTTCTTCGGATTTTGAGTGATAAAAATAGGTGCATGCGAGCGAAATTTTTTGTTTACATTTTCTCTTGCAATTGCTTAATATTGGAGCGCAACCCCAAAAACTGATGCGAACAGAACAGTTTAAAGTTTTTTCATTTATTTTTGTATTTTTATGAGCGAGCGAGCAAATATAATTTTTATATATAGAAATTAAAATGAAAATTTCTAAAAAGTGAAAATAAAAATTGGAGTTAGTAAAGTTTTCTTTGAAATTTTTAACCCATAATATGAGGAGCGAGCGAATCCAAATAACTATTAATTAATTTGGAGTGGTCTTAATAATTATGTTTACATACTCTTCCTCACAAATATGGAATATTTTTATTTTCGGCCTTACATTAGAAATAGGTATGGCTAGATTTTTTCAAGCAAAATTCTTATAAGGCATTGGCAGATAATGCTTCCACGATGATATTAGAGGATAGTTAAAAATGAAATTGGATGAAATAAAACATTTTGAAGAATTCTATCCGGAATACAAAATTGGCATTTTTTCACAAAAATGTGGATTCGAGAACTCATAAAACTAGCCAACGGACAAAAATCTCTAATCGAACACTTTGGTAGCTCGAAGTAAAATAATGAGATTTGCGTAAAGATTTTTGGCATTGTGGCTCATAGTTTTTGCATGCAAGTCTCCAAAGTTGAACTTTTGACTCAGAAAATGTCAATATTCC
>JARWCS010000042.1:813043-826787 GCA_034783895.1 Geukensia demissa | reverse complement strand
TTATTTCTGATATGTTGTTGTGATTTGCTTATTTTCAATACTTTTATACTGCAAATTACAACCACAGACATTTTCACAAAAATCATTGCAATACTTCCATGCTGGAAGTCCTGGTCACCTACATTTTTATTGAAACGGTGAGCGACACAGGTCCAGAGCTGTCTTTGCTCTTGTTTTTCCCAAATGATTCCTTTTGGTAAATCCATCAAAAGATACTCCAACCTTTTTTGATAGCATTTACTGATTTCAGTGTAAAAGGGATTGAAGGAAAAAAAATGCAACTTTTCAGGATATGAGAATTTTTTTTCCTTGTCCAAAGACTTTTTTACTTAATGATAGCTTTAGTGGTATGCCAACTAATTTTTCTATCTCTTATCGATTTCTATTGGTTTAAAAGTGGCCAAAAAATGCAATTTTGCGGGCTAATGAATTTTTAGCTCACCTGACCATGTTAACTTAAGTCATCACTTGGCAGCATTGTCTTGGTTGTCTCAGGCTTTGTCCTCTGTAAACTCTTTACATTTCCATCTTCTTCTCTGAAACCACTGAACAGATTTCAACCAAACTTGACAGAAATTTTATGCAGGTGGTTCTGTACCAGATTTGTGTGATCAGAAAATCAACATGCCCTCAAGAGCCAATTGTTTGTTCTAATTGGTCCTGATTTCAAAAATCTTATAAGAAATCACGAAGTGGACTGAACTGTTACTTTGCAGAAATGATTCTTAGATGGTTGTGTCATTTGCCAATCAGAAATTCAAAAGGTCACGATGCAACTTAGTTTTACATAGAAATACACATTTTTATCTTTTTTTAAACCGCTAACTAGATTTTTACTGAACATGGCAAAAATGTAAGGCAGGTGATCCTTCACCAGATCTGTGTTTTTGGTGCTGATGTGAAATTCAACATGACCATCAGGTCCAATTATGTTTTCTGATGAGTCCAAATTTCAAAAATTGAATTGTTACTTTGCAGAAATGCATCTGAAATAGTCCTGTACTAAATTTTTGGAATATTTGCAGATAAGAAATTCATGAATGCTGCTTTGATTCAACATTGTTGAGCATAAGTAGATGCCATAATGGAACAGTTAGAAAAAATTGACCTGTTGCCACGTGTCAATTACAGGCACTAGTTGTCTTTAATATGTTTTTTGGTTATTTTTAGAAGATTGACATCAGACTGACTTGATATTTGGAATAAAGTTTGCAATGTGGTTTAAGATGAGATATACAGGCTCTAATGGGCCAAAGCACAAGGATACAAATTGGAAAAACCATAAAGAATTTAGTTGTGGCCATTATTATCTCCCTTTTAACTCTTAACAGATTGAGCACAGCAGGAGGAGTCCACTTGATAGTCTTTTTTGCAAAGAACACAATGAAAAAAAATATCAGATGTAAATTAATAAAAATGCAAATTCACTATCCAGACACAAGACATGGACATCACCATAATATAATACAACTTGGATGTTTGCCATCGCATGAAAAGTTTTGGCTTATAAACAATAGACTGCTTAAAAGGTCATTTAATTTGACCTGGCAGTCCAAGGTCAAGGTCATGTGGAGGTCATAACTGAGATCACATCTATATGTGGATTATTTGGCTACAAGTGCACTTTATAGACTGGCAATCAATTGGATCAGTCTATGATGACCATGTTACAAATCATGGAAAACATTAAGGATGCCAAAAAAATATTCCATAAAATAAAGAACCACCTATCACATCTGACCCAACATGAATTCGAAGATACCAAAGGGGCAGATAGAAATCGTTAAGTCGGAAGACAGACAAGACCATGGCCAATAATGGGTCATGTGTCCTCAATTTTTTCATACTCTCTACAGGAACTTGTTGTTTTTTAAAATAAGTTCCAATTTAATATTGATGTCAAAAGTAAGGTCATATGGAGGTCATTTTAAAAAACCTGGTATACCAAATTTGGTACATCAACATAATATGAACAGTAAGTTCTGGCAGTGACCCATTTAATTTAGAAAGAACCTATAATTTAATCTTGAAGTCAAAGTTGAAGCCCATGGCTGTGCCTGACATACTATTTCTTGTTCATACACCCATGAGCTAAATGTAATATAAAAATAGGAGATGTGGCATGATTGTCCATGAGACAGCCATCCATCAAATGACAGTCTAATCTAAACTTCTACAGGTCCCATTACGGCCTTCAACAATAAACCACACCATAACGGAGAGCTGTAAAAAGCCCCAAAAAACAAAATGCGATGTTATTAAGCCTAGTTCAAAGTAAAAAACTTATGGACCAGAGATGCTAGAAAACAGCGCCAATAATTTGACCAAAAAGGTCAAAGATAAAGGTCATAAGTGTGTGTGTGTGTGTGACACATCCTCTCATGATGATACACCCATGTGCCAAATATGATATGCCTACATCAAACAACAAATATGTACTGCCCCAAACCCAATGGATTGCAAGAACCATAATTTTTATCAAGAATTCAAATGGGAAGGTCATGACTAACACAATGTCTAATGATGATACAGTCCAAATATGTTTTGGTCCAGATAATGCAGTCTCCCTTTGATAAAGGGAGACAATTACAGTGTCTGGTCAAAATAACCAAGAACATTACAATGTAAGACTTTTGGAAAAAGCCTCAGATCCATCTGTGTAAGGTTTCAACCAAATTATGTGTCACAGGCACCAATCACTTACATATATATTTCTGGCACCAGCACACCAAGCATTACCAAGCTTTGCACTTTACATATATACAAGAAAAACAACAAAGTAAAATGAATACTGGGTACTTATTATTTATTGAAGTTATTGCAATTGTTATTAGTTTGCCTCTACAAAGTAGAGGTGGACCATTGGAGTACCCTCAGCATCCATGTGCAGGTCCTTATCTCTGTGCACTTCCACAGCCATCTCTAAAATGAAAAGACCTACAACAAAAATTTATGGTATGCAGATGCATTAGGTTGCAACACACATGCACAAAAATTGAGGACACATGACCCATTGACTTGAAATCAAGTTGGGTTCCAACCTTATTTAGTTCTCTAGTACTATGTGTCCTACCATCATGTAGCTTGGTGTGTGGATGTCTTAAGGAGTCTGTCAGCATCTTTCTGAGTTTAGTTCTCAGGTACTCCTATTATTATTTAGCTTCTTGTGTTGTTGCATCTTTGGGAGTCTGTCAGCATCCTACCCAAATAAGTCACTTTGACCTTCATTCCATACTCGGGTTCACTTTTAGGTTCGAGTCTAATTGTCCTATTACATGTTGCTTGGTGTGTAAATGCGTCTTTCGGAGTCTGTCAGCATCCCACCTAAATTAGGTCACTTTGACCTACATTTCATGCTTCAACGACTCTGGTTCACCTTAACGTCAGATTTTAGTTCTCAGGTACTCTGTGCCCTACCACCATTCAGATTTCTTTGGGAGTCTGTCAGCATCCCACCCAAATTAGGTCACTTTGACCTACATTTCATGCTTCATTCACTTGGGTTCACTTTTAGGTCTGAGTTTAGTTCTAAGGTACTCCATGTCCTACCATCATTTAGCTTGATGTGTGGATGCGACTTTGGGAGTCTGTCAGCATCCCACCCAAATTATATCATTTTGAGCTAAATTTTACGCTTCATTGACTCAGGTTTACTTTAATTTTCATGTACTGTATGTCTTATCATCATGTTTCTTCTGAGTATGTCTTATCATCATGTTTCTTCTGAGTTTTCCAAAGACTCTCAGACTGTTATTTTTGTAATATTCAAATTTTTGGCATAAAGTCAACTTGAGTAACAGCAGGATACGGACATGCTGAGGACGAGGCAAACTTTGCAGGCATTGGCTGCACCTCTGGTTTTTAATAAGGGCTTTTAAATGTCGAATGAAGGTAAGATGACAATTTGATTATTCATTTCTTGGTTTATCATTTATTAATACAAATGGGTATTTAACAGATATTCCTGTAAAATGTTAAATGTGAAATCTTCCTTCTGAAACTTTTACATACATGCATTGGCCTTGATGAAAAACAACTTGTGTTGAACTTTTATTGATGATATGCATTTATAAATCAATTCTTTTTAATCAATATCAGTGAAATAAAGGAATTCAAAAACATTAATACAATCAATATGTTCAGTACAGTGATTTTTTGCTAAATACTTCCGACTACAGTATTACATCCAACTTAATAACAGTCAGATCATGGTCTATCTTGTTGACTTATCATCACAATACAACTCCAGTATATATCATACACAATTACCACAGCAAATAGTTTGGAAGTGTAGTACTGTTATCTCAGAAAATAATGGGAAGTATTTATAATTGTGGAAAATGTGACAAAATGGAACTCACAATAATCAAAGTTAGTATTTTGAATTTGGCTTTTTGAATGTTATTACATGTAAAACAAATCGGTATAATTAAATTATCATTTTTATTGTCAACAACCTAATTTGACAGAAATAAAACAGATAATTCTGTAATTAACAGTAAAAAATAAAAGATGGGAGATAAATTAATGTGCTTCTTTTCATAATGAAATAACATATTTGTAACAAAATTCAAAAGATTTAATTATTGCAATTCCTTTCATATCACAATTTATTAATACTAAAAATAAATCACATTATTTTTTTTAATTAACAGTTAAATATGATGGCTGAAAATAAAGTGTTTTCTTGGCTGTCAGGAAAAACAACAACCAAAATGTACAAGTTCACTTTGAAATTTCTAAAAACTTAAAAAATGACCAAAATCATAATCCCTTTTCCAAATATGAAGTATAAAAATTAGAAGTGACTTTGATTTATCAAATACATGTATTCTTTCAATTGTGCAAAACAAGCAACTTAGTTTCCTAAAAAAAACTTCTCAATTTTTGTGGGGTAATTTAAGCCTTATAGTGACTTCTTTCTTCTTTACTAAGGTTAGGAAATATCACCCATTATCTTACTTAAGTATAACTATGATGGAACATTGTTTTTGATGGAACTAAAAAGGAAAAAATCATCTCTGACTTTGACTGGGAGACAAGTTATACATTAAAACTTGTTTATAATAGGCAAGATAATGAAAAATATCTGTGACCTGTTATAGGACAGAAAAAACCCAAATTTGCTGTCACCTTGTAAAACATTTAAAAGTGTTGTCATAATGGTAACAACGTTGAAATGATTTGTGTCAGTAAATATATTTGTAATTATTAAAATCATACTTGTTTATGTTCAGTGAAAAAATGGGACAGATAATATAAAACAACAGATCTCTTTATTGGTGCTCATTTTGGCTTAATTAGAATACTCCAAGCTAAAATGAAATACTACAAATATCAAAAAGTTTGGACTGATGATAAATTTTTTCTTGCTTTTCATGTTTACTACAGCTAATTCTGTTATTAATATGTTTCAAAATGATGAACAAGAAAAACTATTAAAAACTATATATCAGGCAACCAAAAAATATAAAAAAACATAACTGAAAGTTTTAAAATTTTTCTTCAACACACCAAACAATCCTGTATAAATGGAACCTTATAACTATTGATTTACAAACTAGAAAAACAAAATCCTACCTAACATGATGCTTTATTATAAATCTGAAATATTATTACACTTTAACCTTTAAGTTTTAGCCATTTAAAAACTATCAAACTGTCTTTCATTAAAATTAACTTATAGCAATTCCAGGAAAAATATGCACTTGTCTATTTGACCAACAACACAGTGTAATACATAAACATTTTGCTCAACAAATACAATATGCATGCTAACATTTGTTTTTGACCAACAACAATTTAAAAACATATCACAGACATCACTTTCAATAAATACATTTGTACTTGAACATTTCCTGTGAAATTAAACAAAAAGGGTTGTACCCATGGGTTTGATTACTTCACAGCATTATAAGACAGATTTATTATTATCTACCATTGAAGTTAAAAATATAACAAATAATTAGTTTATATCACAAATGACTATGTAAATGTAGCACCTGACCTTGAACTTACATCCAAGTCTATGAAATATGGAATGTTTAAACAGACAAAAGAATGTAAGCCAATAAAGTGATTTCTCAGAACATCATGTCCAAATGTACAAACAAAAATTTTAACGACATTTTGTAACCTAATACTTTTCCCACATTGAGGCGTTTTGCTAATGCAGCATGACAACATGAGAAAGGGAAATAACTGTATATTATAAGCAAGTGTACTAAATATAATATTCTTGACTAATAAAATGGACCAAGTAATGTTGTGAAAAGAAATATTGGCAAATTTCAACATTTTAATTTAAAAAATGTAAGGAAAGGGAAATAAAAACTGACCTGGATTCACAAATAAATTAAAACATTGATTCTAGTCCCTTTTAACTTCCATCCAATCTTTAATTTTATTGTTTTTTCTGCATTTAATAAGAATTATTTGTTAAAATCCTCCACATCAAATGAAAAACATCTGATGAAATTAGACCTTGATATTTCAAAACTGGCTCAAGAGGAAGGCATACTACTGAAAAGATTACCAAATGGAACTCAACAGAAAAAATGCATCAAATCCAGTGGAAAATATAGAAATACAACAACAGAAAAGAAAACTCCTTAAAAAACAGTAGGTATAGACCCCCAAAATCAATATAAACTTTTTTTTGTCTGAAACATAACATGCTTAAATTTAAAAATGATTAGTTGAATTGAATAAATGTGTGAGAAAAGAATATGGAAAACCCCTTTTTCAACAGACAGACAGGCATTATATCATTTCACATTTTGCAGTCATATAAAGAACAATGTATAAATGCTAAGAAAAACAACTAGCGATTCCTAAAAACCAGATTATTTTAAGTTTTTTTACTTTTTATTTCCATAAAAAATACAAACTTGCACACTATGAAACCACAAGTGTGTTCATTTAACAAAATGACAGAAATATGCATAAACATACAAAAATAACAAAAGATATATACAAAAAGACATTTAAATCAAACCGGCATTTATTTATTTCTAAGATGCAACATATCCTATTTCCAAATAAATAATGCAGTGAAACAGTTCTACACCAAAAATCCTGACGGCGGATAAATTTGCTTTGTTGAGACAGGTGTTTGGTTAAGGCGGGTTTAATTAACATATTTGTTAAAGCTTTAGTTAATTCTGTGTATTTAATTTACACTGATTTTTAGTTTACCTCCGTTTGTTTCTCTGTTTGTTTGAACAGAACTAAGGTATAAAAATCTACTGATATCCTATGACGTTGCTGTCTATGTTGTCCAATTGTCAAAAAATCTGACAACATTTGATTTCAAAGAATTGCTGTCTATTTATGATATGTGAAAGCTTCAAATCTTTTTGATAGCCTGTTTTAATAACTAAAGTGATCACTGCAAACAACATTAAAAAATCAAAAGAAGAGAGTTAAATTACCAAAACAAAACCAAAAATATCTTAATAAAGTCATAAACAATCATTAACAACAAAAGTATACATATCACAATCTGTGTATAAATTTATTCACCCCCTCCTTGTTGTCTTTTTCAAATTTTACTTCTTTGTATGGAAATTCCTTTGCTTTAGAATAATTACAAATTTGCTTCTTGTTGATTTCACTATTATCAGAGAAGGTGTGTAATTCTTCTGATGTAATGGCTGTTGGACCCAATTAATTTTATCTGTTATTAATTTAAAATTTGCCAAGTATAAAAATGGAGACATGGTAATACAGCCAAAATATCTTGAATTCTGTCCATAATATGTGTTTCCTAATTCAGGAATCTTATGCTCATTTTCTGTTCTACATCCACTTTTTCCATTGCCTGCAAATGAAATAAAATTACTGGTATATTTACTCAAATACAAATCAAATGGGCACAAATATGCACATATTTATGGAATGGTGACAGCATTTCAAGTTTAATATAAATGAAGTGCTCATTTTCAGATTAAAAAATTTTGCTGTCATAGTATTTTATATGCCTGCTGTCTGCATGGATGTCATTGTCCGTAGACAGTAAGGTTTCTGTTCATTAAAGTACAAATGTCAAAAGCCCTCAGAGTGACATGGTATGTCCAATTACTAAAATGATTCTACAAAACAGGTGAAAATATCCTTTTATCTAGCTGCAGTCTGTGACAATTGTCTTACACAACCAGTTTATCCAACAATACTATTTAGAATATATAACTGCTATACCAAGACACAATTTTGCATACATTGAGAAAATGCCAAAATGGGTTACCAGCAGAGATAAAGAAAATGAGAACTGAGGTGCTTTGCGAGCGCAGCATGAACGGCTGCAGCACGTTGCCATGTGAAAGGTAAACAAATGAACCTTTGGGTGAGTATGGACACAGTATTTTGCCTGACACAGTAAATTGCTGGACAAAGTAATATGACTGGAAATGTGATCATTTTGACCCCCATTATCCTCAAAACTGGTGTTACTTTTGTTTTGCATTTTTCATAGGGAATTATTTGGAAAAACACTTCAAATTCAGATGAAAAATAAAATAAAAATTTTTCCATATTGTACGAAATTGAATTTTCTCCAAACTTTGACCCCTTTTAGGTCTAAAATGGTAAGAGATAGAGAAAATCCCTTTAGCCCCTATTGTATAAAATTCGGCAAATGAAACAAAGAGAAAATGCTTGAAGTAGCTTTTATTGCATTTTTCAAAAGAAATCATTTGAAAAACCCAATCAAAATCTGATGAAAAATAAAAGTTTCAAAAATTAGGGCATAGTAATTTTAGACCATATATATCTCAATAACAGTAAGAAATAGGTCATGATGCTTGCGGCTTGTTATGTTGGCTTTATCATGGGGAATACAAAAAAAAAAAAAACCATCAAATTTGGACAAAAAATTAGAAAACTTACATTTTAAAATTAAAACTAGAAGGGTCTCTTGTCACAGGAGCCCCAGCACTCGCCCTTAAGAATCATTTGCTATTAGTGAAGATTTTTGAAAAAAATGTGTCTGTAAAACACTGATGCCCCGCTCGTGAGATTTGCCAAATTAAGAACATATTTATTTTTGTATTAAGACAGTGTTTGCAGGTTCAGAAAGGAAAATCGAAATCCTTTGGCCATGCACACCTTCATGATAGGTAGAAACATCCTGCAAAAATTTTCAGATGTAGTATAAATACTGTTCAAGGAGATAGCTGGACAAGCCATGATCTATGTATTCCTGAGTACTGTAAAATTGACAAAGTGTAATTTTCACCAATTTTGGTAATATTTCAGGAAAATCGAAATCCTTTGGCCCAGCACACCTTCATCATAGGTAGAAACATCTTGCAAAAATTTTCAGATTTAGTACAAAAACTGTTCGAGGAGATAGCCGGACAAGCCATGATCATGTTTAATCCAGACGGACAAACGGACAAATTGTTCCAGGGGCATAAAAATAACTGGCTATGTAAGCCATCTTAATAAACCAATCAAAACAATATATGTATATGTTATTGGGATTCTGACAGCTAGTTATTGTTAAATTTCATCCTGTGGGCCAGAATATGAATCTTTGCTGTGAGTGAGCGTAGCAAACGAGCCCAAAGATTCATATTCTGGCTCACGGGATGATATTTTAAATACCTCGGTGTTAAAAATTCCGATAACTTATTTATCATCGTTCAGTTTTTTTAAAATGTTTAAATTATCAAGTTTTTATTCAAATTCTCCTAACATGTGGGAAATAATGTGCAAGTCTTGATATTTATCCGCGGATACTTCTTTAGGTCACTAATAAGCATTAAAATAGTCTATTACTAAATGGCCTACACTGCACTAAGATTTCATTTTATTATTAAAGTATCATCATGTCTTTTTAGTCAAATACACTACGTTTTATATAGATAGAAACGAAAAGCTTGTAATCAAACAAAAAATCCGTGAAATAGTAATCCATGACGCCACAGGTTAATCATCAACATCATTTGTGTTAACAACACAGCTAGATGGAGAAAACATAGGATTACTTGGTTACTGCTTCAGTTTGCAATAAAATTTCATAATATGTAGGTAGGTTACATTTCTTTATGGTTGTGCTGTTTAAACTTTTTTTTCCAAAATCATCCCAGGAATTTAAAAAATAGTCCCAGCAGGATATATCAGGAAGTGGGAAAGACGTAATTTTCAAGAGAACTTTTCATGTGTTCCTCGACATTTACAAGAAGCAAGTCTTTTGTTAAACGAAAGATCATAAAAAAACTTAATTAAAAAATGGCAAAAAAATTACATGATGTCAAAAATGCTTTAAAATACTGGATGAAACTTTGGGAGAATCGATTGATATATTCGGGTCAAGTTCATTTGCACACACTCTCTACGATATGACTTTTAATGAACTGTTCAACAGGTCGATATAGCAATGGAGAAGGATGAAAAGCAAACTTATAGAGGTTATATGCTTCAGTCAATTTCTTTTAACTGCGTCTAAAGGTTTAAAAAAAAACAGGTATTCAAAGATTTTACCAATCAGAAAGAGGAATTGCCTGTGGTAGCCATGTTTGTTGAACAATTGGAATGAAATAAGCAACTTAATAGATGCCATTCTATAGATGGTTCAGGCTAAGTTTTAATTCATTTGGTCTAGCGGTTTCAGAGAAGGAGATCCTTAAAGAATCGACCAATCAGAAACAAGAACTGCCTCTGGTGGCCATGACAGTTGACCAACTAGAACAATTTATGCAAACTTTTCAGAGGCAAACCATAAATGCTTTTGGCCAAGTTTCAGTTCATTTGATAATGCCGTTTCAGAGAAGAAGATTAAAACTTCAAAATTAACAAATGGACAACAAACATGGCAAAAGCAAAGTCTTTGGTCAGGAAAGTTAAAAATAGTTTTAGAGAAACAAACCTTTACAATTTTAACATCAGTCAATACTTGGTTGATACCATTCCTTTTTACTTGAGCCTATGGCTCAGTTCATTAGGTCATTTGGCTAAGTGTTTAGGCTTAATATACAAGATGGACTGAATATAGCAAACACTGATGTGGTGTAAAAAAAAATATTAATACAAGCACTAAAAACATGTCTGTTCTTAATTTTGAATGACAAAGAAAGGACTTCAAAGCAATCTGTGATTAAATTAAAAAAAATTGTCATTGAATCAGGAATTAGCGACATAAAAGATAGTCCTATACATGTGTATGTAGTAGTAATGTGATTGATTTCCTATGATGAATTATACAAATCACATTCTCTTTGACAGTTAACAACTTCTGTCAAACGGTCCAATAAATTATATGTTACCTATCAATACATTTATATTGGGGCAGATTTATTGTACAAGTATTTTAACTATAAATAAAAAAAAAGTATGATTAATAAAATGAATTTATGGTGAAAATTCTTTTAAAATTTAATTTGAAAAAATCAATCAAAATAGGTTTGCTATGACCGGTACTTAAAATCTAAACACAGTTTTTATATAGTATATTCAATTCAATTCAATTTTATTGGAAAGAGCACAATAGAGGTGTGATCTAAAATTTGTACAGTGCATAAAAGTACATAAAGATAATTGTAACAGAATAATAAATGAGGTCTGTCATATAGACAAAAACACATTTCAGAGAGTGTGCATCTATATATGCATTTAGGGGGTCCATCGCTTGCAAGCTTCTTTACCAAAAAAATAATTTTTTTCTCAATCTGACATTGATTTTGGATTTAAAGTATCAAGAACAAAAATTGTAGAATTTTCTGGTGATATTTCTTAGTATAAAACACAATGTTTTTCAAATTTGTAAAAAGTCTTAGATGCTGGAAACCTAAATTCTGAACAATTTATAATTAATGACTCAGAACATGATAAGTATTGTATAAACATAAAGCTTCAAAGAGATACTATAAAAAAATTAATTTCCAAGAAAAAGGGGTAAATGTCTACAATAGTAGACTCCCCAGCTTCAGTCCTGAATGGGATTTTTTAGAGGATGGCAAAGGGCAACAGGTACCAAAGCATGCACTAATATGTCCAAGACAATTAGTCCATTCTGGCATACTACAGGATTTTAAAACAAATACCGGGGTAAATTTACATGAAGATGCCACCATTGGCAATCATGCACAATATCTGGATGTATCAGTAGAAGAACAAGAGTAAGAATTTAGATGATTACATATTCAGTATTTTCCCCCAAGATGGTACAAATATCATCCCACTATCCATGAATATCCCAAAATTGCAGTTAAATTTATTTTATTCTATTTCATTGTCAATTTTTTTCCTTATGATTCAAATCTGAATAAACATGCAAGAAAACTATTATAAGAATAAAAGTGACAAGTGTTATTCCATATTCCTCAAACTTTAAATGTTTTGAATTCAAAATAAGAAATACAATCTTGACTACTGACACAAACTGGTGAGCACTTGATTTGAAATGCTGAGAACTACGTAATTTATATTCAGTTGTAATATGAATCACTAGAAAGCATGCACTGCAGTGCCATTGGGTTGATCATTCCCATTTGACACAGGTCAAATAAAATTTAGCCAAGGGAATAGTTTTTGTATTCATTACATTTGAGAGAAATATAAAAATAGGAAATGTGGCATGTTTGTCCATGAGACAGCCACCAACCAAATGACAGTAGAATTTAAACTTCTACAGGTCCCATTTTTAATGTCCAAATTATCCAGGAAAAAATCAAATTCTAGAGCACTGCATTGCATATAACCAGTATGTTGAAAACTAGAAGTAATACACCAACTTTAACAGGTAAAGATATGAGAATTCATGATAAAAAGACAATGCATTATTGCACCCAGTATTGCAGAACATGCTCAAATTGTTGTTCAAATCAAATAGATATTTCCACAGGATTTATATCCCCTTTTAAACCCTAGTCATACAAATAGTTGCGATTTAAATACACCTGAAGATAATAGTCACCTTATTGATCTTTGAACTAACTATGAATTAAACTCTTAACTCATTATCAACAAAGTAAATATCCTGCTTCAAAACTGCTGATAATAATAAAATAAACAGTACTTCTGTGGGGAAAAATTTTGTCTGGATATACAAAATCTGTAAAAATAATGGAGGTTTTTATATAAATGTTGTTTTTATTGAACTTATATTACAACAAATTAGAGTTTTATCAATCTGTACCAGTAAAACAAATATAATTTCTTATTTGAGGATTATGTCCACTATCAAAACATTACATTCATATTAGTTTAAATTTTTTTCAAGAAGTGACACATAAATGAATGAAATTCAATAATCAGAAGGTCAATATTTGTTCATATAACCTATCAATATTATGACAGAGGAATAACACACACAAAAGATTTGATCTACTATAGTTCTGATAACCATGGTGTATTTGTTATTAAGTTGTAAACTTAGGCAAATCTCAAATATAAAACCTCGAAATTTATTTTAAAATTTAATAGCTAATGGTCATATAAGAGAGTTTTATTAACTAAAGGAATACTACCATTTCAGTGTTCCAATAAACAAAAATCAAAGTAAGGTCAACATTTTTTTCATTTTCTGTTTTAAAGGACCTAGCTACCAACTCTATTTTCTGAGAAAAGGAAATGAAATATTTCATTCTGGTAGCCCTTTCCTACATGTGCTATTTTTTTCACTTTGCACAAATAAAATCATGTTCATATTCAATGTAAAACAATTGAAAACAAGTCGATATGTGTCCAATGGACACTATGCCCCGCCAATGATTAGAAAAGTTATGAAATACAATTAATGCAT